>JAVTVY010042645.1:0-18929 GCA_036873755.1 Hanleya hanleyi | reverse complement strand
TCTTATAAAACGAGTATAATTTTACAATAAATCAAGAAACCTCCCTCAACTCGACACAAATATATTGATAGTGGGTAGTTAACACAACTGAGTCTCAGGTATTAGGCATGCATCGCGATACACACTGATACAAATGCCATCTGAAAAGACCAAGCCAAATCAAGTTGCGACGGAGATTAAGCCCAGCGCCAAGGAGTTGAATTTATGTTCCTTTGCCCTACAGGTGTTATTGCATGCCCGCGTTAACTATTTAAGGTTTTATGTCCAGTAGGCTTAATTCTCCAACTGCAATAGATAACATCAGATAACAGCTCCATTGAAGCGCATATCTGTATGAGTAGTAGAGAAAGCATATTTAAAGGCCCAGTTCAGTACCCGCATGTAACAAAAATGAGGACGATCGTGGAGCATTGTAAGCTACCTTTTGATTGGTCGATAGGGGTTGTGACGTCACCGGTCGAAGGGGTTATGTAAGCTGCATGTTGATTGGTCTAGAGTGCATGTGAGGTCACTTGCTTTGTTTCACATTCAGATTTATTTTTCTGTATATAATTTATTCAGATATATTACACTATCTGTGACATGTTTCTTCGATTTAATTCAAACAAATGCATTTTTCTTCAGAGACTGTGGGAGGTGGAAGATATCTTGGAAAAACGAGGCTTAGGCGGGGAGAAAGAAGTCCGGGTAAAGTGGGCACACTGGAATGGCCCGGATTCTTGGATAAGGCTGTCTTTCAATCCTGAATTGACATCTTACCTTATGCAAAACCGGGCAAATCCAAACAGTAGTTCATTGTCAAGGAAATCCCTTCCTAGTGTTGCCCAGTCTCCTTTTGAGATAACTCTTTTACGACAGGTCATTTTTGACAAACTGGCTGAGGCACGCTACACTGGTGATGGGAGTATGGGCAGGCAATGTCGCGTGACCATACAAGTTCCCTTCAGCATGGAAGCTTTCAATAACCACTTTCGCTCTCAACACTTTCGTAAAATTCCATCAAATAACCATGGTAATGTTTCATGCTTGCTTACGGTTGATGAAATGACTCAAGTTTTGGGCACGGGATGGGATATGAGAGGGTATCCAACAACAACTATAACATATGTGTCAAAGAAAGACTACATAAATTTGTCATGGGGCTGCAAACAAAGATATAATTACAGCTACGAGACGTGTGACAGGTAATTTTAAATCGAAACTTGTAACATGTTTTCTAGATCAAAAGATATTCCACACACTTCACAAAATGCATGGCAACTGTGCTAACTGCAACTACTATATGTTTAGATATATACATCAGAATAACTGTCATAACAATTCATTAATCATTCAGCATTCACCAATGTAATAATGACCGATCTTTTTGCTGTCCTGTACAGGTGCACATGGACAGGACCAGAGGAAGACCGTCCAGAATTATGCCAAGCAGTCAGATTCCCCTCGCTAGTTCACCATGGCTTTCACTAATTTTCACAAGATCCAGGCGAAACCGCATTACTGGTCAACTTGCTCGTCGGAAGTAAGATTTGGATTATATAACTAAATCTATATGCATATAAGGATGAACACCTAATTATACTTATTACAAGTGACACATGCTCTATCTCATTAAAAAATTATATATCACATTACATCATTTACGAGAAGTTCAGGCCATCAATAAATTATAGGCAATTGTAAATTTCAAGCAGTCAATCGCTTAGTGTTTCTCTAAGGAATTTTACAACATATAACATAATATGTTTAGTCAAATCGTTTTGGAGTCCAAAGGGTAGCACCGGCTCCAAATAACCAATGGCACTCGGTAGGGAATGTCATTTGTTCTGATCTGTATTGGTATCTGTCAGTAAGGCATTTCTTCACATCAAGTAAATGTCTTCCTATCTGTAAAGGATGAAATGTGTTATAAGATATATTATGTATATCAAATATTGAACATGTCTATTGTATATGCACGCTCGTAGTAGTTTAATAGGAGACAAAATACTTGAATAAAGATAAAACATCTTCAAGTATAATCATGCATGAGTAACGTTATTAGCCAGCAATTAATTTACAGCTAAGCAATATTTCCCTGGTCTATATTTTTCAGAATGCTACGTGGCAAATAGGCTACAACTGGGATGAGGTATACCCCATGCTCCCACCTCGGGTATCAACCGTTTTTATTGAATCCTCTCGAAGTCCAAGGAGTGCATTTCTTGCCAACAGCCTACCACTTACTGGAGGCGGAGATAAACAGTATAGCTGCCTCTGATACAGGCATATGGTGCGACTGTACGCTGACTGAACAGTATTCAATTCTTTTGACATTTGTAGTGGTATTCAATATGATACATTTTAGTCCATGAGCCAGACCCCAAAATTTCATCAATTCTCATTAAGTTTTTTTGAAAGTCCTATATCCTCAGATGAAAAAAAACTTTGAAAGCAATCCGGGATACACAGCTTAGTGGTAGTAATCACCTCTTAAAGACGGGCACCCGAGTCCAATCTGAGGGACCAGATTTGGGGGTAGGGGAAATATAAAGTTGAATATCTTTGCAAGTAATGGTGATATAGTGACATTTGGCCACTTGAAATGTTGGTAATCTGATCCTCTATATGTTGGTATCTGTTATATGCTAATATGTCAATTATGTAGGTCACCAGAGGTCAAAAGGTCACGAAATCTGACCCCTGTCTAAAACGTGACCACCTGTAGGAAAACTCGCTGCAGATACCATACCAATGGGACTTTCTTAACCTAAATGGGTTCAAATGGAAGCCAAGAAGTACCCAAGTCTATAATAAGTCTAAACAAGTGGAGTTTATTATTATTTAGACTGTGGCACAGAACTGATTTTGACGCATTTTCAAAAATGGTCTTTTTATTGCGCTAAAAACAGGCAAAATTGTATGAAGTTGGACAGCTTGAAATTAGTTGCATATTTTGACAAATAACTACTCCAAATGCTAATGGCCATGTCTTAGGTCTATTCAGTGATTAGTTAAGCTACATTTCGAGGTAATTAGGTCACCAGAGGTCAAGGTCAAAGATTGTCAATTATTAATGATCTACATTTTTACTTGGGACTTGTCACAGCGAAACAGCTCACCAATTACCAATATACGAGTTGTTAGAGCATTTCCATCATAGCTCTCTAGATTTTTATCTAATACCGCTTATGCCGGTGCTAGGGGCCGTGTGGTCATATCATCCAAGTTGCCACATGAACAGGTACAACACAAGCGTACCTGAAATACAACACATATCACGAATCGACGATACAGCTCACTAATCTCCAATGTACGAGTTGTCACAGCGAAACAGCTCACCAATTACCAGTATACGAGTTGTCAGAGCATTTCCATCATAGCTCTCTAGATTTGTATCTAATACCGCTTATGCCGGTGCTAGGGGCCGTGTGGTCATATCATCCATGTTGCCACATGAGCAGGTACAATAAAAGCGTACCTGAGATACAACACATATCACGAATCGTTAGATTCTTGGTATGTGCTTTAGAATAGGTTTACCAGAAGACTATTCTGTGAAGTCATATGACGCAGTCAGTATGTTGGCACCTCTTCCCACTTCCCTTATATGTGTTGTAATTAGAATAGGTTAACCGGAAGACTATACTGTGAAGTCTTGTGGCTCTGTTAGTATGTCGGCACCTCTTCCCACTTCCCTTATATGTGTTGTAATTTCATATTACAATGTAGTTACATTGCAACCAGTTTTGAGTACAGAGCATCAGAGACATCGCTGGTGCACCCTGTACCGTATAGCCCGTAGGGCATAGGGTAAACCAGGGTGCGAGTGCACCAGGTATGGGTGTCCACAGGGGTCAAATGTCAATCGTCCTCCAAATGCCCTTTATCGCTCGTTAAGGCGCTGAGACGGGCGTTAAGGTGTAAAGATAGGGCGTTAAGGCGTTGAGACGAGCGCTAAGGCGTAACGACGGGCGTTGACGGGCGTCACTGTATTTCGATGTATTGGTGGCAATTCCATGAAAATCAGAGCTGAGCTAGTTCACCAGAGCGTTGAAGCATTAAGCATTAACAGGCGTTACTGTCCATAAAAGCAAGTGTATTCCCAAAACACGCACAGTCAACGTACAACCGTCAACATGGCTTATACTTGCTCTAATTGCGAACGCACATTCACCAGACGTTACGATATGATGCGACACGAGAAAAATATACATGGGATTGAAGACTCCGAGGCACAAGAAGCCGATACAGAGACTGATGAGAGTCCATCGACTGATACCGAAACAGAGATTGCTGAGAGTCTATCTAGTGATATGGAGAGCTTGACCTCAGATAGTCAGCCTACGTCCGAGGAAAGTGAGGCAGATCCTACCTTCTGGGATCGTATTATGAGAGCAGCTATCAATACTCACGCTGCAGCAATAGCGGACGCCGGACAGGATAACTTACAACAGGCATACACCCAAATGCGCCCTGCATCAGGAAAACAGCCATGGCGATTTATGAACAGTATACCTTACTACCGCTTGAAATGAAAGGCAACCCCACGCACAGGTCCATCATGAAGACCAAGCGTCACTTTGTAGAGAATATGGGGCTAGCACCCACCGACGCCCTGGAAAATGCGATCAGGATGCGCAAACAACCCGTTCAGAACATGCTGCCTCAGTGGTATCCTGAACTGCCCGATGGTGCTCAGATCACACCGAGCAAAGATGAAACTTTCTCAAAGGACAGCTTCTTATTGGACAAGAGCAGCCGATAATATGACAGATGCAACACCAAAAGGCGGCCTCTGATCGAACAAGAGTCTTCTTGAATTGTAAACATGCCCAACGCAGCTCCCCCAGCGTGGGTATGATGTAACATTGGAGAGAATAAACTATGTGAAAACTTGGTCTTGTTCTCTCATATGTCATCCTTGTGGTTCTTGTTGTTCTCTCTCCCGTCTATGTCAAGGCGTTATGCGAGGGCGTTAAGATGTAACGACGGGCGTTGACGGGGGTCACTGCATTTCCAATGAATTAGTGACAATTCCATGAAAATCAGAGCTTTTGGGCTAATTCATCGTTGAAGCGTTGAGCTTAGCGTTGGCGGGTGTTGCTACAAGATGCCACTTCACACGACGCATTCGGACCCAGAATGGTCCATTTCTACCCCAAACACTTTCTTTCAAACCCCAAAATGTCCACTTTGGCTATTACTCCTAAACTCACTCACTCACTCATCATCGTTAGTGCGTCCATGCGTAAGACGGGTGTTGGGCACCTCACTCACTCTGGGAGTTCATTTGGACCATTTTGGCCCCATCAACCCATCGTCGGGCAGTTCACATCCTGATCGCATTTTCCAGGGCCTCGGTGGGTGGTAGCCCCATATCCTCTTCCAGGTGACGCTTGGTCTTCATGATGGACCTGTGTGAGGCGTCGCCTTTCCTTCCAAGCGATAGGTATACTGATCATAGATCGCCATGACTGTTTTCCTGATGCAGGGGCGCATTTGGGTGTATGCCTGTTGTAAGTTATCCTGTCCGGCGTCCTCGATTGCTGCATCGTGAGTATTGATAGCTGCTCTCACAATACGATCCTAGAAGGTAGGTTCTGTCTCACTTTCCTCGGACGTAGGCTGCCTATCTGAGGTCAAGCTCTCCATATCACTAGATAGATTCTCAGCAATCTCTGTTTCGGTATCAGTCGATGGACTCTCATCAGTCTCTGTATCGGGTTATTGTTCTCGTGTCGCATCATATCGTATAGTTCGAACTTAGAGCAAGTATAAGCCATGTTGACAGCTGAACGTCGGCTGTGTGTGTTTTTGGGAATACACTGGCTTTTATAGAGAGTAACGCCCATCAACCCTTAGCCTAACGCTTCAACGCCCTGGTGAACTAGCTCAGAAGCTCTGATTTTCCTGGAATTGCCACCAATTCACCGAAATGCAGTGACGCCGTCAACGCCCGTCGTCCCGTCTCAACACCTTAATGCCCTATCTTTACGCCTTAACATCCGTCTCAGCGTCTTAACGAGCGATAAAGGGGATTTGGAGGACGATTGACTTTTGGCCCCTGCAGACACCCATACCTGGTGCGCTCACACCCTGGTGTACCCTATGCCCTACAGGCTATAGGGTGCAGGGTGCACCAGCGATGGCACTGATGCTCTATACTTGAAACTGGTTGCAATGTAAATACATTGCAATATGAAATTCCCAAGTAAAAATGTAGAAAATTAATAATTGGCAATCTTTGACCTTGACCTCTGGTGACCTAATTACCTCGAAATGTAGCTTAACTAATCCCTGAATAGACCTAAGACATGACCATTAGCATTTGGAGTAGTTATTTGTCAAAATATTCAACTAATTTCAAGCTGTCCAACTTCGTACAATTTTGGCTGTTTTTAGCGCAATGAAAAGACCATTTTTGAAAATTCGTCAAAAACAGTTCTGTGGCTCAGTCTAAATAATAATAAACTTCAATTGTTTAGACTTATTATAAACTTGGGTACTTCTTGGCTTCCCTTTGAACCCATTTAGGTTAAGAAAGTCCCATTGGTATGGTATCTGCGGCGAGTTTACCTACAGGTGGTCACGTTTTAGACAGGGGTCAGATTTCGTGACCTTTCGACCTCTGGTGACCTACATAATTGACATATTAGCACATAACAGATACCAACATATAGAGGATTAGATTACCAACATTTCGAGTGGCCAAATGTCACTATATCACCATTACTTGCAAAGATATTCAACTTTATATTTCCCCTACCCCCAAATCTGGTCTCTCAGATTGGACTCGGGTGTCCATCTTTAAGAGGTGATTACTACCATTAAGCTGTCAGTCCTGGATTGCTTTCAAAGTTTTTTTCATCTATGGATATGGGACTTCCAAAAAAACATAATGAGAATTTGCCACCCCAGGTGGTACCGATATCTGGTCTGGCTCATGGACTATTTGGTGCGTCAATTCAATCTATGGCGCGGTCTTAATTCCACTTCAGTCATTTCCCTTCCAGAAAACTGTACCAGTTTTTTTTTGCTTGGTCAAAGGGAGGGAACACAATCAGGGCTTATCCATCCCTTCACCACAATTCAACTTGTTTTTGGAATATTTCAGTGAAGCTAGTTCATATTTGTGGACAACTTTAATTCACACCCCATCAAACACATTCGATCACAACCTAGTCATCGCTTCGTTTTTTGTACGGACGCTTTTGCCTTTCCAGGTTATTTTTGTGGGCATAAAGAAGCCGGTTCTCTCTTTGTAAAATCTGAAAGTATTTTGAAAAAGAATGATAATGAGATTATTTGATTGGTTTAGAATTTTAACATACATCAGGAAGTGTTCGAGTAGATGTGTGTTTTTTCTTTCCTATTCCTTTTCGGAACATGTTTTGATGGATTACGTCTGTTCTGGCTTCAATTATTTTAAATCCGAGAAATTATAAACTTCTTAAGAGTGCTTTTTTTCTGTTGAAAGAAGTATTGGTACACCAAGCCTGATCTTATTCTTTGGGTTGACGGAATTAGATGGTTAGAGAAAAAAATTCTACCTGTAGAGATACCCTCTTCCTGTTCTTCCCTCCACAGCGGTTGGTACAATCGAAATAAGCCGTTCTATGATCGAAGTTTTTTCTCTCCACCTGTGACACCCCTATGTCATGAATATATCTGTACTTGTCCAGGAACTGGGGTACATGATACACCATAGCTACAAATGAACATCAGATAGACTGTGTTTTATATTGTTCTTGGCAATGACATAAACTCATATAAACTGCATTTCAATAAGATACACCAACTTTCATTCAAGTTGAAAATGTTTTATCATTTGATATATAGGGTCCACGATATGGAACAGGTAATACCACGATATAGAGCAGGTAATATCACGATATAGAGCAGGTAATATCACGATATAGAGCAGGTAATATCACGATATAGAGCAGGTAATATCACGATATGGAGCAGGTAATAATTCAGCAGAGATACAACAATCACCAAAGGTAAATAAATATATATATACTGTGCATATATGGGGAGAAATCTTCGTCGAAGGTTAGTTTCCGAAACGTCGTTCCCCATTCCCTCGCCTTGGCTTGAAAGTCATCTGGCGAAAGGTAGTTTCCTGTATGAGGCAGCGCTCTTATTGCTTCCATGAGCCTGTGAAATTCCTTCCACAGTTCCTGCAAGCCTGCCATATCTAACAGATGACTTTCTTCACCCTCGTCGTCACTTTCGTCGTACTCAAAGGACACGTGGATCCGGCTTTTCCGTTCCTTTGCGACCTAGGAGAAGTTCACAGTTATGAACACTGTATGTGTATACAGTTCAACAAAAGGTGTAACACTTGATGTACATGTGTCTTGATCTAATCCCAGACATGCCAGTTACATGTATACAGTTTATGACTTTAGCCAGTATGATTCAGACTTTCTCCGCATTAATCAGATATTTCATGTTAGATGCATTTTTATGTTGAGGCATTAGTATGCAAGAAATATTAATTTAGCTGTCAGTGGGTAAGTTCGATTCCCCTTAACAACCAGTTGTAGTTCGTTTAATATAACATACATGTGCAACGTGAATTGTATTGAAACTCTAAAGCACCTATTCAATACCTTTGTATTTGATCCAATCACTCATATTCGATTCGCTTCTCAGCTGAACCACAGAAAGACTTTCGATCCTGGTGTACTGTTTGTCTGAGCTTTCATCCAAAACATTATGGATCTGCAACTTCTGGATAATTGTATTTAGTTCCACTCCTGTAAAATTATTGTAATTTACTAAAGTGTGTGACATTTTGTGCACAAATTCAGGCATTTCATTATTGACAATATTTGATACAACTGGACTGATCTCAGATTGTAATGCAGTTAATGTTCGAATAAATTTCACATATTTATTACCATTTGGCTGTGTCCATTTCTTGATGTTTCCATTGCCGTCGTCTCCCTGGGCAGTCCAAAAGTGGAATGAGACAACAATTCGCTTCATCTCCTCCTCCAGTTCTTTCTCTTTTTTCTGGTCTATTGCCCAGGTCACAATCTGGTAGTACACATCATATATGACACTTAACTGCATAGCTATTTTTTTAACAAGCCACAAAATTTGATCACATTATGCACAGAAGCACACACACACTACTGTAAGTTTGCGAAGAAATTTCTCGGGACTGTCGCCGGTATGGGAAGAGAGGGTTACCATTGTAGCAGCATTTCCCTTTCAAAAATATGATCGGAATCGCCATAAATTTAGTATAATTAAACAAACCTGGTTGAACAACTTCAAGCTTATTCGAATCCTTAGAAGGAGATCGTCAGGGACAATGGATGAAAGGACACAAGTCTTCCCCAACATAGCCTCGGCGATCCTCACTGCCGTCTTGAAGACCTTGCATCCTGTCTGTGGTGCTTCTTCTGATTTCCCACGTTGGAACTTATAACAGAAAGCATGCTATAATTGTACATAGCTGATTACATAGATATGAGATAATATGTCGTCCTGAATATTTGTTGTTTATTTAGATATCACTAAATAGAGTGACAAACCAGAATTATGGAAGCGTGTAGTCTTTGATGGACGATGGTTGAAGTGCGTTTGTCAATCAAGAAGTATGTATTTAGCCTGTTAAGCTTGACACAAAATGTACATGCTACCATGATGCATGTTTTATCAGAAAATTTCATGTTCGAAAACTTACTGCTCAAGTCACAGATCTGGAGTTTTGTGCAGTGACACCAAATGCAGAAGTTACATGTATGACTATTGGCAGCATTCATGCCTTTTATGGGGGTTAGGGCCTTCCAGTCACATGTCAAGATCCTGAAATTGAAATGAGACACAGGACATGTATTAGATTATCGAGATGCGTATATTGCACTACTAATAGTGAAATCTGTGTTTTATCATCGGAGTAATACCAACCATGAGACGATAATTCTTTTTCCACCAATATGTATTCCCTCTGTACTGGCAATTTTCATTTCATGAAAGCATTTTTTGACCACCTTGCAAGGGTTTTCCGGTCTTCCTCACCTGCGAAAGATACATGAATGTGCGTGTTAAATGGTGGATACTTTTGGGGTTACTCCTGTGAAAACTTGTTTAAAATAATTTATTCCATTATCTGTCTGAATTCATACATAAATAACCATGTTATCAATTATGCTTGCACAAATATAGAAGTGTATGTAGAACGAATACACTAACTACATAACAACAGATAGATTTGTTCGATATATAAATGTAACGAGGGTTTTAAACTATTCAGGCTAGGACAGCAATATCTATATGAAAATGATAGTCTATACTCTTAGAAGAATATGTTGACGCTGGAAACTCTTTGGCTTACAATTTCTTGAAATATATATCAAACTTTTGCTCATTTCCCATAAAACGTATATCCGTTACCTTCCAAATTTTGGTAGTAAATGACAATATTTTCGAGTATTTTTATATGTAAATTGGAATTTGGTAGCTTTGACTTGTAAATGTAATTTTTGGTCAGCAGCACCAAAGTATTCACTAGTCTCTGTGCAAACTTCGTAAGCGGCTTGTTTTATTATAATACCGGATACTAACTTTTGTAGGGCAAAACTTAATCATGTATGTTACAATATATGCCATACCTATATAGAAGAAAAGAGTCAGCTCATCATCAGGGGTGGTGCTGATTCGTGAATCGGGTGTTATTGCAACCCTGGGCGTCAAAAGTTTAACAACACCTCTCACTGAATTCAAATTCTTTGTTATTTTCGCCCCATCACAGGAGAAACGCATGGTGATTCTCCTGATGTCATAATGGTCGTCATAATGGTCGTCGAGGATGTCCTTATGTTCGGGTAGTTGCAGAACATAATCCAGTACGTCCTCTAGTCTATGAAAAGCCGCATCATCTCCAACCTGTTAAAATAGTTCAATTACGTTCTTATTTCCCCCGATTGTTCGGGTTTTAAAAAATGTCTTACACATAATATCTTAGTTTTGACAGCTAAAATTTCACAACTACAAGTATTTTCCAAAAAATATAAAGCTACCAGATTGCTTTATTCATTAACTTTGAAATGTGCAATAAAATTAAATAAATAATATTTGAGTTTTTACTCAGTGCGTTCTATAGACTGTAGATCTGTTATATTGGTATTTTGAGAATTTGTTAGTAGATGTGAATAACTAATAAAGATAAAGAAAGTTATTTGGTCTCACCCCATCACATTCTTGGATGGCAATTGTACCAGACAATCTTTTCTTTTCATCCTGAAGAACGTTTTTAGTTGGTATAATGGCATTCAACATATGCAGTTCATGTAAAGCTTCGTCTGAGAGTCTGTATCTGTCTTTGATGCACAAAACTTTCTGTACGGTGTCAAGACTTGCAGCATCCTTTTTCAGTTTGCTTGCATTGTCCGTGTTGTTTCGGGGACAGAATGACCGATGACTCTCATCATCAAATGTTAAATCTACTCTACAGGCCTTTTGAACAACTGGAAAATACTTGTTCAATCTTTCTCTTTCTCTTCCTTTTCTCTTCTCTCTTCAATGCTGACATCGGTTTTGCATTTTTGTAGATTGTCAGAGAATTATTTTCTTTATTCTCTGAACATGCATCCCGGATTTGTTTTTTCAATTTAGCAATCTGTGCATTTTTTTTGTCGAATTTCCTCTTTCAGTTGTGTTCGTTCCATTGCATCTACAATTCTTCTAACTGGAAACGGGACAATGTGGTGCTGGTACATCGTGAATAATAATTAATACATTCATAACTACGCATCTACATTACAATAATATATACATGCTCTGGATCTCTGTACTCTGTGGAAAAGTTGTATTTCCCGCTAAAACCCGACCTTCAACCTTTGTAAATAAGAATCTCAAACCAATCTCCTCATTGCTGAATTATTTGACTGCAGAATCTGTTCACAATAATCTGATAGAATACATATATGTTCGATATTGTCAAGCTCATGCGAGCAACAACAGATTACAAACACAGAGCTAATGGTTCCAGAATATAGATGTACATTTGCTGGATGGTGGTTCGCTTGTGTGTTAGAATTGAGAAAATGACCTCGATTGATTCAGCTAATATACGTTGTATATATGTCGGTGGGGCCATGTGCTTTTTTTGGCTGGGAGGTCTGTGAAATTTGAGACTGCCTGAGGACAGTATATTTTAGATAGCTCAGAGCATCGCCATGTTAACAGATCTCGCTGGTCTAATTGAAGTCCACCACTCTGAATAGTGGTAGAGATTTCTTGGCATGTATTTTAGAGGTAAAGTCCGTGTTTCGCTTTTTATATTTTCGGGAATAAATCCTAATCTTGCATGCACCCACCCCTGACTGACTGGCCCTCGAGGAGCGCTTTACTTTGACACCTCACTCGACCCATTCGGTCCACTAGGGACCCACCCTGGTCACAAAACGTCTATTCCCATTATCTTCATTGGAAGTCACTTGGTTGACATGGGACTACTTTCTGTCCGCGGAAGTGACGGCATCACCACCAGACGGCGGAGGAATACAAAGGTTAAAGGTTGCCAGATTGACGCGACTTGCCACAAAAAAAAACACGCCATTCTGACTACCTCACAACAGCCTCACTTTGACACCTCCCACGACCCATTCGGACCAATAATGGTCCATCTCTATCCCAAACACCCCCCCCTGCACCCCCAAAATGCCTGATTTCTATACTACGGCCAGACTATGCATGTGCAGAATACTAAAACGAGACGATACGTAAGTCCAGTCGGATGCTCCTCCACGAGAGCTTCAAAATAAGACCGGAAACGACACAATAGGACCACTAGGGGCTCACCTAGACCCCAAAACGTCACCCAGTATGGACCTATCCACTGAACCAGTAGGCCTATGGGGATAGATCTTCGTGAACTTTTCGAAAAATTTCACCGCTTAAATTCGAGACCCCTCACATCGTGTTCTACATGGTGAGATGTGATAAACAAGACCAAACAACCCATATCACAATGAACATGTGTGAATTTCCCAGTACGGACCTATCCCCCATAGGCAGTATTGGTCTATATACAGACCTTCCCGGTACTTTTCGAAAAATTTCGCCGCTTAACTTGGAGAACACTCACATCGTGTTCTACATGGCGAGACGTGAAAACAAGATCAAACAACCCATACCGCAATGCACAGGTGTGAATTTCCCAGGACGGTGGATCTATCCCCCTGAGACAGTGTAGGCCTATATACAGACCTACCCGGTACTTTTCAAAAAAAATTCACTGCTTACCCCCCTCCCCCGCCCCCGAGACCCCTCTCATCGTGTTTTTCGTGGTGAGACATGAAAAACAAGACCAAACAACCCATAGTAAAATAACAAAAAAATTACCAGACCGTATTATACCATATCTGTGCTGTATTATACAATATCTGTCCCGTATTATACCATATATTTGCTGTACTATACAATGCAAGTCCTGTATTACACCATATATGTCCTGTATTATAAAATGTCATGTATTATACCATATCTGTCCTGTATTGTACCACATCTGTGTTGAATTATATCGTATCTTTCCTGTAATATACCATATCTGTCCTGTATTATACAGAACCTGTTCTATATTATACAATTTCTGCCCGGTATTATACAGAATCTATCCTGTGTTATACAATATATATCCGATATAAAACAGAATCCGTCCTATATGATTAGTTATACGTCGACCTTCCGGGGTAATACGAGATGAGATTTGGTTTATCTCGCCGTATTTTTGCAAGGGGCAGCCGAGGAAAAATACGGCGAGAGAAACCAAATCTCATCCCGTATTACCCCGGAAGGGAGACGTGTAACGTATTTATCATATCTCAGAGCCTTTCCTGGGAAGATTGGTTGTTTTTCTGTATAGGTTTAATGAACTATCTGCGATCTTTAGTACCAGGTTTGTCTGACAGCATCATTGTGGCAGAGCGAGCTGGTAGCCTACCTTCTATTTGTAACATTTTCTGTGCACGATATATATAGGATGTCGATTTCATTCCCGTCACTTGGGCACCTCGCCGGCGACGAACACCTGGGCGTTACCCTTGACGACGGGGTTATACAAGATATATTCGATCAGTAGATGGAAAATACGGTAGCATACATGCGGTCTGTCAGCCAATCAAAAGTCTACAATCTTCTCTGAGATATGATAATATACAATATCTGCCCGGTATTATACAGAATCAACACAAACATTGGATAGATATATCATACAATATCTGTCCCGTATTATACTATAGTTGTGCTGCATTATACAATGTCCAGTTTTATACCATATCTGTGCTGTATTATACAATGTATGTCCGGTATTATACCATATCTGTGCTGTATTATACAATCTCTGTCCAGTATTATACCATATATCTGCTTATTATACAATGTATGTCCCGTATTATATCATATCTGTGCTGTATTATACAATATCTGTCCCGTATTATACCATATATTTGCTGTACTATACAATGCATCTCCTGTATTATATCATATCTGTCCTGTATTATAAAATATGTCATATAATATACCATATCTGTCCTGTATTGTACCACATCTGTGTTGTATTATATCATATCTGTCATGTAATATACCATATCTGTCCTGTATTATACCGAACCTGTTCTATATTATACAATTTCTGTCCTGCATTATACAATCTGTTCTCTATTATACAATATGTGTCCTGTGTTATACAATATCCGTCCTGTATTATACAGAATCTTTTCTATATTATACAATATGTCCTGTATTAAACAAAATCTGTTCTGTATTATACAACATATGTCCTGTGTTATACAATATCTGTCCTGTATTATACAGAATCTGTTCTGTATTATCCAATATATGTCCTGTATTATACAGAATCTCATATATTATACAATATCTGTCCACTATCATACAATATCTGTCCAGTATCATAACCTGCTCTGTATTCTACTCTATCCGTCCTGTATTGTATCACATATGTCCGATATATGATTTATAGTAAGCCTTTCCGAAATAACGCCCTCGCCATCGTTCAGACAATTAGTCTCGTTTTATCAGATCTCTTTGGAATCTTAGTGTTCATACTCTCGGTAGGAGATCTTCTTCTTCTTCATACCAGTGTGACGAAGAGCCAGATGTGCACGATGTTCAGACTGCCCTATAGTTTACACAGAAGGCCTCACATACATAGTCATAAGATAGTCACATCGCTAGCCTCGGGAGAGCTCTGGCATCAAAGACATCAACTGAACGTACGTTATCGCGACTTTACGCTTCGCCGAACTCTACATAACATACTGTAATTTAAGTGTTCACAGTAACGGGACTTGCTGTCACTGGCGTCTGTGGCACGACACCTGGGACAACAGGTGTCCCCGCCCCTCACACGCATAGTACAACAATATTCACAAATCAGAAACTGTATCAGAGAATTTTCTCGTATGAGCTACTTTTAAACATCTGAAACAACAAGGCGATTGCCGGGCAGTAATATGCTAACGTATATGTATGGTGCAATGATATAGATTATCGTCATGCAATAACAGTTAATCATTTCGCATTGGAGTTTCTTTCATGGTTGTACTACACGTACTGAGTATTTATATGAGTTCATCCAGAAAGAGTTCTCGCGTGATTGTTTGGGTTTCATCTCTCGCAATGCTATGGAAGGACACAATGAAATTATTGATGCTTTTTCGCTAGTATCCGCTCTTTCATGTCGTTTTAGGAACCGTTTTCCCAAAAGTGCCATATTTTTTCATTATGACCCGTTGCATGTTTTCTCATCCATATGTTCATGCTTCTTCAGCCTGGTTTTCACAGCAGCACTGTACTGACAGTAAGAACACTTGTACGGTTTCTCACAAGTATGGATAAATTCATGGAGCTTCAGGGTTCCTTTCACAGCCGAGCTATATTGACAGAGAGAGCACTCGTATGGCTTCTCACCAGGTTGAATTCTCTCGTGTTCTTTCAGGTGCCCTTTTTGGAAAGTACTATATAAACAAAGAGAACATTTATATGGTTCTACACCAGTACGGGTACTTTCATGTACCTTCCAAGTGTTTTCTCACAGAAGTGCTAAATGAACAAAGAGAGCATTTGTATGGTTTTTCGCCAGGGTGCATTCTCTCCTGTATTTTAAGTTTTCTACCCAAAGCTGTGTTTCTCGCCTGTGTGTATTAACTCGTGATTCTCCATATTTTCAGTTCGGCTCGTGGTACACAATCAAAGCGAGCCTTTGTACGGTTTCTCACCAGTGTGTTTTCTCTCGTGCATCCTCAGGTTTCCTTTTTGGACAGAGCTATATGAACAAAGAGAGCATTTATATGGTTTCTCGCCAGTGTGTATTCTCTCATGAACCTCCATGGTCCCTTTCGGGTAGTGCTATATGAACAATGAGAGCATTTGTATGGTTTCTCGCCAGTGTGTATTCTCTCATGTTCCTTCAGCTTTACTTTTCGGCTCGTGCTATATGAACAAAGAGAGCATTTGTATGGTTTCTCGCCATTGTGTATTCTCTCATGTTCCTTCAGCCTTCCTTTTCGGCTCGTACTATATGAACAAAGAGAGCATTTGTATGGTTTCTCGCCATTGTGTATTCTCTCATGTTCCTTCAGCCTTCCTTTTTGGCTCGTACTATATGAACAAAGAGAGCATTTGTGTGGTTTCTCGCCAGTGTGGCGTCTCTCGTGTTCCTTCAGGCTTTCTTTTCGGCTCGTGCTATATGAACAAAAAGGGCACTGGTACGGTTTCTCTCCAGTGTGGATTCTCTCATGAATCTTCAGGTGTTCTTTTCGGATAGTGCTATATGAACAATGAGAGCATTTGTACGGTTTCTCGCCAGTGTGTTTTCTCTCATGAATATTTAGGTTTGCTTTTTGGGTAGTGCTATATGAACAAAAAGAGCATTTGTATGGTTTCTCGCCAGTGTGTATTCTCTCATGAGCCTTCAAGTGTCCTTTTCGGCGCGTGCTGTATGAACAAAGAGAGCATTTGTATCGATTCTCGCCAGGCAATCCTGACTCTGTTGTGGAAGGAGAAGACGTATGCTTTCCCACGTTTAAGATTTTAGGCACGCTTGTGGAGCTATTCTCATTCCCTGGTCCGTTGGCGTAGCGAGTGTCAATTCCTGAGCCGCTGGTTAATCTATTCTCATTTCCTGGTCCGTTGGTGGAGTTAGTGTCACTATCAGGTCCGTTTTTGGAGTTAGTCTCACTCTCTGGTCCTTTAGTGGGGAAAGTCTCACTCACTGGTTTTATGAGAGATTTGTACAAGGCAACAGGGACCGGCCGTTCCGTTGACTTATCTTCCACATCTTGGATCTGATCGGGAGCCAAAACATCGTGTTTCTTGTCCTGAAAATATCAACATTCAAGAAGTTTTGATCTTAACTGGGCCATATGGTGATGCTATTACAATTAAGAGTTTCCTTAAGTTTTGTCATAGATTTCAGGGATTTTTGTGAATCAGGCTATGGATTTTAGGCTCGTACGGACAGGTCTGTAGCACTTCCGCAAGTGCTAAGTTTACAGTTGGACTCCATTTTGGAGTACGTCTACTAGGAATAGCATGTGAACAATTCGATGAAATTTTTCTATGTACTTATTTTTTGAAAGCGCATACCTGGTACGTGTAGGCCTGGTGCTCTATCATACAGACTTGATCGAGGAATTTGCATTTCCTGCTAAAATTATAGAGATACAACTACGGTCTTTAATATGGCCTACATTCCTTAGTGATGACGGCTACTATGTTTGCTACTTTGGATTTGAGAAACCCTGGAAAAGAACCCCCACAACTACCATCACCACCACCAACTCACGTGCCAGTGCGGTTCTTCTTTAATGTTGAGTGTAATCCCTGGTTCTGTGTAGTTGACCACATCAGTAAGATCAAACTGGTTGATTGCTTCTATTTTTATCTCTTTTGCTGGTACATCTCCTAAGATTTGGTCATATATTGTCGGTACATCATCGTGGATTTGGTCATATCTTGATTGTACATCTTCTAGGATTTGGTCATATACTGTTGGTACATCTTCTAGGATTTGGTCATATATTTTACTATCACGACTCTTAGCCTCATCTTTACAGAACTGATACCGAATCACACTGATCTGGTCAGGAGAATGTACTTTCAATGGCTTCGGTTCCATTTCCTGTCACGTTAGTTCACCGGGTGGCCTGAAAGGTAAAACATATAAGCATCAAAAGGTGCCCAATTTTCAACATGTATTGACAAATTATCAAGTCACCAACAACTTCGGCGCCTTGTCGTATCCGTTGTTTACACTGTTAACTGATTAATATGGCCATAGACGTTAAATGTACGAAGACGATAATCAGGAACAATATTCTGTACAATAAAACGCAAAATATATCATGATACCTCGGCACTCAATTAAGCAACCTCATAACACGTGTCATTAGAACAGGGACAGCTATTCAGAGCTAATTAGAACAGTTAACTGTCTACTCTGACAATTCGATTGGTCAGTTCCCGATTTGAAAAGGGGGCTATCCAACGAGTATATCGACGTAGGGGTAAAAGCTACTCAGTGACATTGTTTTATTCGCAAACATGATTGGAATGACAGTAAGCGTATCATATAAACATGAACTTTTAGCATATTTAGAACCATTATTTGGAATTCGGCGCTTCGATTTTCGTTCAGCGACGAAGCTACATTCGGCATAGTTAACTAAATCACGAAGGAAGATATTCTTTGGCATTTATAAAGTGATCGTACAACGGTATTTTCGTTATTTTGAGATTACCCTGTCTTGGGATTACACTATCTTGGGAATACACTATCGAAATTTATCGGAGGGGGGCGGCGCACTGGAGAAATATAGCTTAAAAAAGTGCCACCCACTCTCAAGCGATGTTTAAAAAGGTTGCTAACCCCCCTGTCGGAGTCCTAAAAAGGTTAATCCCTCCCA
>JAVTVY010042644.1:0-19636 GCA_036873755.1 Hanleya hanleyi | reverse complement strand
GTGAACCAATGTCCATAGAGGCAGTCATAAAACTGTTCTGTGACAGCCCACTTTAAAGCGAGAAACTCAAACTTTGGTAATTTCTCACAGCTTTATTGAAGCCTCTACTCGCTTCGGCTATAACACGCCGAAGACCTCCCCCACTGTTCCTGTAGAGAACTGCACCAAGTCCATGCGAATGTGCATCCGTATGCAATTCGAACAGGAGTGTAAAATTTGCATGTCCCAAAACAGGTGGCGACCACAGTGCATCCTTGAATTGCTGAAATTCTTCGGCTGGTTCTTGGCCTAAACTCCAAATCTGTGTTTTGGCGGGTATTTTACGCCCCTTCTTCAGGACTGTAGGTGGCAAAAGATCTGCTAATTTTCACGAACTTTCTATAGTAGCCTGCAGAACCAAAAAATTGTCGCACTTCCTCAGGGTTACGAGGAGTAGGCCAGCACACTACTTTGTCAATCAACAGAAACAATATGATCGACAAACTTGGCATGCTCTTTAAAGAATTCACATTCAGTTGGTGACAAATTTAGGTCAAACACCTTTTCAAGCCTCTCCAGGTGCTCTTTGAATTTTTTATCAGGTCGCCCAAATAAATGAGACAGGTCAAGATGGAGATCGCCAAGGAGGTGTTCCATCTGGAGCTGGTACGAGGCTGGGGCTTTAACAAGCCCGAAAGGAAGTCGATTAAACTCAGTAGAGGGGCCCACAGTGAATGCGGCCCTTTCGTTATCTTCTTTTCCGACCACTATCTGATGATATCCCGAATTCATGTCGAGAACGGAAACAAATTGGATCCAGCTAGCTGATCGAGCTTGTCCTCAATTCTCAGTAGAGCGTAAGATTCCTTTATATTCTTATTGTTAAGTTCTCTGTAGTCTATACACATGCGATTGATTCCATTCTCCATCTTAACGAAATCGACATTAGACGCCCATGCACTATGCGATGCACGAATTATCTCGCATGCCAACAGCTGTTGTAGATATATTTTCATAACTTCAAACAATGATGGAGGTATTCGCCCAAAACGCTGTTTAAATTGTCTTTCATCCGAGAGTCCTATCTTGTTCTTGACTTCTGTTGTGTGACCTAAGTCAAAGTCATCACTAGAGAATATGTCACTATAGCGCAAGAGTAGATCCTCCAAAGATTTCCTCTGTCCGGTGGTGATTTCTGAAGGCATACCAACCTCATCCAATGGATGCTCTCCTTCGCCCCAGATTCCGCCTCGCCAGAACAAAAAGGAATAAACTTTTTAATACTGACGGGCTGAATCTCGCACAAAATAGCTCATGGAGGAATCACCACAGTTTGGGTAGATAGATTCGAAACCTGAACAGGAATCTCCAAGCATTCGTCCTGCAGCCTACAAAGTCGTAAACTAGATTTCTTGCTTCGCACATGTCTCGCTGTATGGCAAAGTTGGAAAAACACAGCCTTTATTGATGGTAGTTGTATTAGGAGGTACCGTCATCTTGGATGTCTCATCGCTTTTCACCAACCCCAGTGTGCCGGTATTCCTAGTCTACCAACCCCAGTGTACCGGTATTCCTAGTCGGTTCCTTATCTTGGAATAAGGACTTCTGAAAGCCAGATACCACGGAGTTTGCTTGTTAGCAGATTGCAGTAAATTTCTACCTACTTCATCTCGGTAATGCACCAATACGGCTATCTGGAGCGACTAGGAATACACCCTGGGTGGACTGGTCCATAGATCACAACGCATATAGATAACCCTCGAGTCCCCAATGTTGTTTCGATATACCCAGCATATGGTAGGCTGTCTCCATCCGCGAATTCTATGTATATAAAATCATACAGAGGTTTTATCTGACAATGTTTAAGGCGTTGCTCATAGAGGCTCTGGGAGATGGTCGATACTGAAGATCCTTTGTCCAAAATTGCTGTACATGGCACTCCATTGTCCAATACACTAGCCTCAATGGATGTTCATACCAAACATGGCAGAAACGGTGATCTGGTCTTCTCTACTCGGGTGAAAAGAACCTAATGTCCGCCCCTTGACATAGGTCCCCTCAGGTTGACCTTGCAGTCGACAGCGATGTGGCCATATTGGCAGCAATTACAGCATAGCGACCCACATGTTATTCGATTTCTGGATTGCAGGCGTGCGGGAGGTTCCCTTGGCGTGGGGCCGGTGAAGGTTCCTTCTCAGAGATCCGAGTCTCCATTTTTTCCATCCTTGTAGAAAGCTGGCAGATCAATCTCTTCAACTCTGACAATTGGTTTTCTATTGGTGTGGTGGTTGCCATTTCCGCTGGAATAGTGGTTTTCTTTTTTCTGCTCTGCTTGTCGTTGCTGATATTCACGCTCTATACATCTAACTGCATAACACAGTCCGTTACAGTGTCATAGTTATGACTTCGATTTTTCAGAAGACTATCATACTGTGGGTATCTATAAGCTTTTACACTAAGGCTTCACTTAATAGCCCCCCCCCAGACGTCATCCCCAAGCTGTAGTAGTCTCATCATTGCTCTTAGTCCATCATTCCAAGGCCACTTCCAGCATCGAGCCTCAACCCACCGTATAGAAAAAAACCATTGTGATTTTCTGTTAGACCATACATCGACGCAACCTTCTAGGGTGGGTGGCCTGTCTGAGACGTCGGCTGGTAATGTGCTAGAGGCCCTCAAAGCGGATCGGGGAACTTGACAAACCTCCCCAAAATTAGGGGGTAGGGGTAACATATAACAATATATTTTCACTTCTGCTGCATTTTATGTTACATGTATGGTATTATTATGATGGTATATGTATGGGCTATCAGCTGGTGGAAGATTTATTTTGATTGGTCAAAGGCTGTCTGTTATACAGGTCAGTATGCCAAGGATAATCCATTGAATGGATCAGAAGTTCACATTATCACAAATTATCACTGGAAAATGCGGGTTTTCGCAGTGTTGAATATCACAATACTAGCATCTCATTGTTGTGCTGATTTGGCATCCTTTAAAATGATTTGGCACATGCGGTTAATTACATTGACCTACATTGCATTTCACATAAGGTATGTCACATTATACCCTTTGTTTCAAGCAGTTAATTCCAATGATCGAAAGTGGCCATGTTTTAGTCGACTGTACCAGTTAACATCCACACTAACTATCAAATCGCTGCTGGGTTCACTGTTGTGCAGTTTGTTTTTAACAGGTATGTTTCAACCTGATAATAAGTAATTTTATCATTTGTGGTGTTCTGTATTTTGTGTTTCGCGGGGAAATAGTCAAATCTGTTTAGCCCCACCCGCATATGTCAAATTACAAGCGTCTAGTCCGTCATTCATAATCCAGCCGTCGTCCATTAGAGAATATCCGCGTCCATAATCCAAAGACCTATTCCATTTCCATATAACAGTATTAGCACCAAATTCAAAAGACAAAAGTATACATAAACATAGGCTTGTTTCCTGCAAGAGAGAAGCGGTCAACAGTTTTCAATGATGCCGGCAAGACATCATGATGTTCCAAAAATATCAAATCCGTATCGCTGATCAGTATTCTTAATCCATAATATTCGCTATAGAGTCGTCATCTAAAAAATGATGTATCTCAGTCACGCTTTGATTGTGACTGTTCATATGAGCACCATGGGGATCTTGAAGTACATGGGTTCATACGGCCCCTAGCCCCGGGTTAAGCGGAATTAGACACAAGTTACGAAACGTAGTGCCATAGATCTTGCACGCTACGTTCGTACTTTGCTATCAGCATGCGATATGTATCGCCAAATTTGAGAAACTTTGAGTGGAGGCGCTTGGTGGAATAGCCCTGTTTTATAAGTTTCTGCAACAATGTTTTGTGACGTTGATTAAAATCGTCACATTTAACACAGGATCTAGCAAATGCTACTAAGCGAGATATGTATACGCCATATGCAGGTCCCACTGGAATATTACTGTCCAGAAAGGGATAGTTTACGATGTCGAAATTGTAATCATCTCTTTTGTCATAAAGTCGACGAGAGAGAATGCCCGCTTCATTTTTATAGAGATAGAGATCTAAATAAGATGTGCCTGTAGGGCTATCTGTAGTTTCCTTCAAATCCAGTGAAGGTGGATATATATCCTTCACTGCGTCATTTATATAGCGATTATCCACAGCGAGAAGATCGTCTATATAGCGTTTGGTGAATGAGAAGGAACGGGCTTTGAGTGGATCGGTTTTTGAAAGCGCCAGCATATAGTCATATTCATAAGAGAACAGATATAGGTCAGCCAACAGGGGTGCACAATTAGTACCCATTGGAATACCTATATGCTGCTGATATATTGTGTTGCCAAATTTCACATAGATATTTTTAATGAGAAATTCAAGCAACTCTATAAACAAAGAAACATCCCATGAATGATATCTCTTGTATGTAGTCGAGCTAAAGAATGCCCCTAAAGAAGACAAATCCGTATGGCAACAGTAAAACTTGTGAATGTCCCTTGCAAGCCTTTCTAACGCAGGTGATACAAATCATAAATAAATACATTGAAGACAATTTTCAGCACTTTAGCCAAATGCTACATCATATAAATAGTCATTGGATAGGCTAACCTATCTACAAAATGTTTCTTTGGACTGAATGTTTTTTTTTGTTGGCGGTGTTATGAGAAATTTCAACAATTCTTGTCAATTCTGTACATGACTAATTATGTGAAGGTTGATTTTCGATATTTTATTCGTTATGGTGTATTGCTGTCGGGTCGCCTATAGGTTCCACATCGGTTCCAAGAGTTAGAGCATCTTTAACGGCTTCTCTGCTGGATCACCTGAACGTGAACGTAGTCGAGAGTGGCTTCCTGGGTTGTCATCTTGATTTCCTAGGAATATCCAGTCACTGGTTCCTTCTAAGTTAGTCAATTTGACAATCATGTAATTGCTTTAGAGAAGATTTATTGGAAACGAAGGCATAGTCAACTGGATCAACCCATCATCTTTCCTTCTCTGGCATTTTATACATATTGTGAAATGTCGATTCTAGACCACCATATAAACGCATAAATTTTGACTTTTCATTTAACAATTTTATGTAACTCTGTGTGCATGCAAACCTTGGTATTATGATGTGTTTTGACAAACCTATTTCCGAAATACTATTCCATGACCCTTTAGGTCGGTTATGTAAGTTCAGATTTATACAGATAACGTAGAAACCGCTTATATAAGTATAATGATTTAACCTTCGTTTTGACGACTGAATTATGTGATGAGGCAGATTTGTGATCTGGCTGTCATAATTGTACCGAAGTGTAAGGACATCTATGTCGGGTTAAAGTGACATTGTAAACGTCTAGTATTGTATATAACGGAATGAATGGCACATTATAGGCAGGCTAAAATCATCAGGTCTCATAGGGGCTAATGCCTCCGATAATAGTTATTGATATCTCCAGTTCCGAAAAATGACTGTTTACAGAATAGTCTGATGTTGATGAGGTTGTGCTAGTCTGCCTACCAAATGATGCCGGTCATTCCTAAGTTAGGTGGAATGAATTTACAATAAATCGGCTTAATATTCAGCAGACGTTTTCGTTGTATCCTCTCTCATTTAAAGAGTTTGTCAAGACTTCGAGAAATCTCAGAAGCCGGACCTTGGAAACTATTATTGTTCAGGTTTTATTGAGACGATCCCTGTGTCTTGAGACGACTTCGCGTTACAACATCTTAAAGATCACACGCGCACAAGCCCTGTCGTCTTAAAGACCTCAAATTTCATAATATGCACATTAGATCTGAAAACATTGTCTGTGATGAAAGCGTTCAGGATATATTGGCTCATTGGGTATCAAGTTGCTCTGGATGGATTGTAAGAGGATTTCGTCCTAGAGTCGGTCATGTGATATACGCGTGAGACCTGATGCCCATACAAAGGAATTAAATTCACAGGATGATGGTGTGGTATCTGTTACTGAGTATAGTGATCAACACTTTCTATGTACATATAGGTAGGTCATTTATATAAATTAGATGATGATAATCGGAGAGATATTAGTACAAGGGATCGCTTCGAATGTGCTCGTATGAAGCTTCAGTGATGTGCAGCCCATCTACAGCTTTATTGTAGCATGTACGCCATTTTTTCAGTCATATCACGAGGGTGCCTACATGTGCCAGAATACGAGAGTGGCCACAGTTCCTATTATCTTGGAGACTGATCAGCCCAGCCAGTACAGCACTTGGAGATCAAATGTGGGTCATTACAGAGACGGCGGAACAGGGGCTCGAATAATTTCAAAAGAAAAAAATATAGTAAACAGTAAATCTATAGCTCTATAGTTTTGACGATTTATCAAATAACAAATGTGATAATCGTACCATCATAATGCACCATAACGCAGTGTTTTGCATCTGAAACCTAAATAATTTTCCAGGAGGGATGTCTGAATAAGTCATATGAAGTCCTTAAATATGAAAAATTAAGGCTCATGTATTTTTGAAAAATGGGCAGGCCCATGATGCAGTACAAAACATGCGTCGATATCGATTTCCTTACGTTCATCAAGAACTCTAAAAGTTTTTAAAAATAGAAAATACATACTGTCAAAATGCACAAGAAACAATGTTACATGCAGATTGAAACAAATCGAAAGGCAGAACCCCCGGACCCAGTAGGGAGAAGAAAATGAGTTTCGCTTGAGATATCTTTCTATACCTGTTTACATATATCACTCTACAAATGTCCGTCAAAGTCAAACTATTTCGTCACTATCCACCAAAATACACCATTTTGCTAAATTTAGATATAAAAGCGCGATCAGGGGGTTCTCTTTGGGTACTCCAGCTTCCTCCACCAACCAAACTGGCTGTCACCATAAGAGTGAAATAACATTACGTGTGACATTAAGCCCCCCCCCCCCCCCGAGGGACCATATACATGTAGCAGGGAAGCATAAGTTCCACTTCAGAAAGTTTTCACTTCGGTCATAAAGAAAAAATCCGAAATCCATGTTGATGTCCAGAACATCACGTAAAGGAAACCATGTCAGGCAGATACGGGAATATCCTACCACATACAGGTACATGGCCAACAGACAGTCTTTATTATATGTATTTATTATATGCAGATGCCAGAACTAACAAAACTAAACCTTTATTTTACAGATTGGGTTGGTGACCTAACAGTACTAACTGAACTACATATTAATTTGACCCAGCGCATCAATTCCGAATCGCTATTAGTTATAATGTTAAACCGGTTATTTCTTGTTAAATATTTTCCCTTGTAGGCTTTGGATTAAATTCAGTGACATACTGACAAAAATAAGGGACAGTACACAAGCGCTCGTTAAAACATAAGCTTCCTTGACAATGCTGTCTTATTTGTAACATCCGAGGCAGTTTAGAAAGTGGAATATTATGAAAAATGTATTATGCCTAACCATGCCACGTACCTTATGTTTGTGTCAAAGTGATGCTGTGACCTTTTGACCCATTCATTGGATTATCCTTAACAAAGTGACTTCTCATGGACAAACAATTCCACAGAACAGTACATGAGCCACAAATGTCCTTTCATCTGCGTATTAACTAGCAAAATTAAGGCATGCCATTAATTGGAATTTCTAGACAGTATTGTGACATACTGACCTACATAACTGGCACCTGTCCGTAATATTAAACGTTTCTGGACCATGTAGACCATTATCCATACACTTACCTTCACAATTATATCTTAATTGTAATATTTGGTCAATATATTTCTGTACAAGTTTAATAATCTGACCATCAGCCCTAAATTTCATATTTATTCAAAATTAGTTCGATCTGTGAAGAATTTCAGGAAGAAGTAGTTGAAAGAAGAAGATAATATTATTTCGTCAAAATCTTGCACATGGTCTGTAGAGAATCTACAGCTGTTATTTTTTATATTGGTGTCTTTTCCAGTGTACAAAGCTGATAATATTGAACACATACACTAATTTTCATTCTAAAATCACGGTGATGACCTACTGACCTATATAACAGACTGACTTCCAACAATCAAAATAAATCTTCCATTAGCTGATAGCCCATACGTATACCTTCATAATGAAACCTTACATGTAACATAAAAAGCAGTAGAAGTGGAAACATGTTGCAATATGTTACCCCTACCCCTAATTTTCGAGTTTTTTTTACAAGCTTCCAGATCCGTTATAATTGCCCCTAGCTCATTACCTATCCATGTTTCAGACTGGCCACGCATCCCAGAAGGATGCGTCTATGTCTGGTCTAACAAAAAATCACAATGAAAATTTTCTATATCGTGGGTTGAGATTCATCCTAAAATAAGCCCTTTTTCTGCTTGAGATGAAGGGCTACCTGTCATGTTGCATAAAATTGCTCCAGTAATTTGTCGCTGGGTTCCACATCCCCAAAGACACTTTTCAGCATTGATTTTGTATCTCAAACTTCAAATTGGAAATTGACTTCTTGGGAAACGTAATTGATTCACATTCACCAAACGCTATATAGACGATCTTCTCGCTGTGGATAATCGCTATATAAATGACGCAGTGAAGGATATATATCCACCTTCACTGGATTTGAAGGAAACTACAGA
Source organism: Hanleya hanleyi (assembly GCA_036873755.1). Lineage (NCBI taxonomy): Eukaryota > Metazoa > Mollusca > Polyplacophora > Lepidopleurida > Hanleyidae > Hanleya > Hanleya hanleyi. Next base: position 11,082 of record JAVTVY010042644.1, on the reverse strand, counting down.
TAGCCCTACAGGCACATCTTATTTAGATCTCTATATCTATAAAAATGAAGCGGGCATTCTCTCTCGTCGACTTTATGACAAAAGAGATGATTACAATTTCGACATCGTAAACCATCCCTTTCTGGATAGTAATATTCCAGTGGGACCTGCATATGGCGTATACATATCTCGCTTAGTAGCATTTGCTAGATCCTGTGTTAAATGTGATGATTTTAATCAACGTCACAAAATATTGTTGCAGAAACTTATAAAACAAGGCTATTCCATCAAGCGCCTCCACTCAAAGTTTCTCAAATTGGCGATACATATCGCATGCTGATAGCAAAATACGAACGTAGCGTGCAAGATCTATGGCGCTACGTTTCGTAACTTGTGTCTAATTCCGCTTAACCCGGGGCTAGGGGCCGTATGAACCCATGTACTTCAAGATCCTCATGGTACTCATATGAACAGTCACAATCAAAGCGTGACTGAGATACATCATTCTTTAGATGACGACTTTACAACGAATATTATGGATTAAGAATACTGATCAGCGATACGGATTTGATATTTTTGGAACATCATGATGTCTTGCCGGCATCATTGAAAACTGTTGACCGCTTCTCTCTTGCAGGAAACAAGCCTATGTTTATGTATACTATGATTGTCTTTTTGAAATTGGTGCTAATACTGTTATGTGGAAAATGGAATAGGTCTTTGGATTATGGACGCGGATATTCTCTAATGGACGACGGCTGGATTATGAATGACGGACTAGACGCTTGTAATTTTAGATGGCTTAGCTTGAATGATAAAAATAATTCACATCCCTTGAAAGTAAAATGGACAATTATATGACAGAGTGAAATTCTCTGACTTGTTGTGAGATAAACTCTATGGGCCTCATCGTGTACGTTCGCTCATCTTAAGGTGGCACTTTAGTCATGAATGAAGGTAAATTCAGTGTAACACAATTTCTCTGCTTTTAATGAATTCTATTATAGTGATGTTTTAGAACAGACAAATTGTAAGGCAAAGGCTTGAAAGGACATTGGTGCTGCTGGCATGTACATGTGACAATGGGTGGCTTTGGCAACTAAATATATCTATATATCTAGGCTGTGTATGCCCCTACTTATACACATAAGTAATTAAATGCAAAGAGAGAAAATACGCCGCTATCAGTGTAGGGTAATACTGTATGGAAAATTGAAAGGATTCAAGAGAGCTTTCGGTCAAATTAAGTTAAACTAGCACCTTTATTTGGCAGATCTACATATTGTACGCCTGTATGTTGACCAGGCAGGTCATGAAATCTGAAGTAGTTAGCTTATTAAACAATGCCATTTGCACGAGGGGACTTGACTACTTGTGTCAACAAAGTAGGCTTGTTCTGCTGTGTATAAGATATGGCATTGGCCTTGAATCTTACTCTAAGCCTATGCAATACGTATCCAAGCATGGCGGAAACATTTTCTGACTGGGATGACCTTCTATCCCAGCACTGTAGGCGAGGGTCCAGGGACTGCCTATGCCTTGGATGCTCTGGGGTTCTAGATGGCTGGGAACACGGTTTGGTCAATTAAATCGCTAACCATCACACAGTTACCGCTCTACATTTAGTTGTTTAATGTTTTTCGAAAATCTAGATGAGAAATTGTGGTTTCTGGCGGATTTTGACAACGGATTCATTTTGAAAACTGTAGTTTTTAGACTGGAGCATATATTTGAAAAATTTGGTAACGATACTAGTAATGTCCTGCTATGAGTCTCTCATAGGATATTTTATATCTAAGCGTAGTAAAATGGAGCGTTCTGGTGCATTTTGATGGAGTATTTTCACTTCAAAGATAATATGTGAAGGTACCTCAAACAGAGCTAATTTTCTTCTATTGGTTTCTGCCTCACCACCAGCCTTTTCCCTTTGTCTCACACCCTGGGTTTCACCCTTTGGAAGAGAAATTGTTGAACTGTATATCTTGTTCCTCAAGAGGACATGTACTGCATGCCCCTGCTCCCGTTCTCAGGGGCACTACCTTCAAAGATGATACCCGATTCCTCCATCTGCCTAACCCTCACTCACGAACTATGCATTATAGTCCCACTCCACAGGCCTATATATTGAAAGTAATTGTCGCATCATAACACATTCATATTGTGAAGATTCATGATTTCTTAGGCTTTCTTACCATAATAGTTTGGGCTATTTCTATGATAATTTAATTCTTCTTGATTTTGGTGTTGTTACAGTAGGCTCGATTATTATTGGTTCATGTAATGCTGTATGCCGTGTATTGCATGTTATATTACAGGCTGGCAGATTTACATAAGTGAGTTGTTTTTGTTTCTGAATGCGCTGCCTGTTTAACACAAATATCATATCCCTTGACCTATAGGGACAGGCATTGTCAGTTATCTTCTCTGGGAAATTGTACTTACATATATTTCAGGTAGTCGATCTCCTGTATTCAGTTATATGATTTTAATTGCATGGATAATGAAATGCACTAGAGCTGTACTTCATGAACCCCCAGTTTGATGAGTATGTTGTGGTCTGGAGACAGTTAACTACTTTCATTGTCACAACTGTACTATGGAATTGATGGACCAGGAATGAAAATACATTCCTACCGAAAAGTATATATAGGTGCCATCGGTAATAACCAATCAGATTTCATAGCAAGTCTCCTTCCACCTCAGGTGGAGTCCACAAATGCATGTGGAAATGTAGCTGGTTCGAACTGTATTTAAGAAATACTATATGTCAGACTTTCGACTTGTGTTGTTCTCCATTTTAAGTCCGGAGAAAACCAATGGTCGAGTCGAAGTCTTCCGGAAATGTCGAAGTCCCATACAAGCCCTCTTTCCGTCGGAACTCTTAAAATTACAGTATAAAACTATTCGACTCCGCTTTTATCTTTTATCTTTGTTAGTACCAACTCGTCACCTAACCGTATAGAGCATACCTTTAAAGAGAGACATTTTTTCCTACATACGTCAGGTCGTCAAGGTCGCGCACAAGTTGGTGATTGCTCAAAATGGAGTACATTTTTCGAACCCCACCTTAAGATGAGACGCGGGGGTATGCCAAAATTGGGGAGGTCTAAAGCCTGATGAAAATGAAAAATTACGTTTAACGCATGTTTTTCTCACGAGTTTCCATTATCCGCTGTATTGGGTAATATCCGGTCAATTTGCGGTCAATTACTCTCCATATCCCATCTATGCTTTGGCAATTTTAGCCACCTTGAGCTCATTGTTGCAGATTATGACTCCAAAATAACCCTTTACTCGTTACAGTCCACATTCAGTCAACTGTATACAACTAAAAAGACCACAATTCTTGCCAACTTCAAAATAATGCGAGGCAAAATTATTTGTCAAACCCAAATATCACGCACTATTTGCTTCTATTCTGGGAAGCTGATGGGATTGGTATTACAAAGGATCATTCTGGCAGGTTTATTTCTTGGTGACCTCATTCTCTCGAATTATAGTACCGGTGGAGATAGCTCTTGTTTAGAATTGTATAGCATGTATGTAATATTATTATACACCTAACTGTCCACTCCCTACTATATTATGTATAAACGACAACTGTCCAATATTTTTTCTCATATTGGATACAGATTTTTCTGACGTCACACACGCCGGACTACTTTTTGTTTGTAAACAAGCAGACGACAGCAAACATGGCTACCGTCAGAGCTGACGATTTTGATGATTTGATGACAGATGCTGAATTTTTAGAACAGAGTTAAGTGGAGCTTTAGAAAGTCTTGAACCAGTTCCAAGTACTAGTAGGGACGCATTAGTAACAGACGTGTCTGCTTTGATTGATTCACAAAAGAAGAAGCACACAGTTACAAGCACAAATCGCGACGTCAAAAATATTCAGAGATGGCTGTGGGAAAATCGACGGGAACCACGGTTGATTGAAAATATAAGCCCTCCCCATCTAAATGAATATCTAGCGGAAATGTTCATCGGAATTAGGAAAGACGATGGCAGCGAGTACGAGCCGTGTTCCCTTGAAGCTATAAAGAACAGCGTTGAGAGGTAACTACAGCCGTGCACATTCATTGAAAATAAAAAAAAATAAAAAAACAGCCAACGAGCTTATATCCACAATAGTTTAGTTACAAACTGGACTGCTTTTTAAATTTAAGACGGATACAACATTATCAGCCAGGTCATATACATCTCGCAATAAAATTAAACTTTAAACTCAAACTAGGTTAAAATTAAATAGATTAGAAAGAAAAAATCTCTTAATGTGATTTTTTTTTCATTCAGACATCTCAAGGACACTGGCTATGCTGTATCCCTTCGCTCCAGGGAGTTCCATAAATCAAATGAGGCCCTCAAGTCCAAGAAAATGGACTTGAAGAAGAAAGGCAAGGGTCGGAAGTCCAACGCAGCTCAGTCACTTTCTTCTGAAGAGGAAACTAGGCTGTTTGAAGCTAAGCAGCTCGGATCATCTTCTCCACAGAGTCTTCAATTTTTCCTTTTTTATTTTTTTGGTAAAATATTTGGCTTTAGAGGACGTGATGAACATAGAAAACTCCGTTTTGGTGACATCACACTTGGTCAGGACGTTGACGGAGCAGATTTTTTGGAATGGGCCGAGCGAGACAGCAAGACTCGGGACGGCAGCCACCGCGATGATTCTCGCCTGACACCACCTCGCCTGTACGCCCCGACCGGCTGTGATGACTCGCACAACCCCGTGGCCTTCTTCAAGCTGTACTCTATGGCCAGACCAGAATGCAGAAAAATAGCTGATAGCCCCTTCTATCTCACACCCATACCAGAGAAACGGCTTGGTCCAGAATCCCAAATCTGGTATTACCCTACTCCAATGGGGGAACATCGCTTGGGAGAGTTAATGAAAAATGCAGCTAAAGCAGCGGGTTTGTCTGGTCGTATCACGAACCACTCAGTCAGGAAAACCACGGTTCAAACTCTGGTAAAATCTGGCGTTGCTCCTCATAAAGTGATGCAAATCACTGGTCATAAATCACTCGCAAGTATCCAAGAATACGACAATAAACTTGACCATTCTGAGCAAAAACAGCTGTCACAAATTCTTCAGGGTAATTCCCGCTCTCAGTCCCAGTCTCAAGTCGCAGAAAATCCAGTTCACGTTCAGTCCGTTTGTAATGAAAATGTAACAATCCCGCCATCACATTCTCCTTCTCAAATGCCACAACCCCAGTCAGTCTCTCAATCGAGTTCCACTTCTCTTACAGCAACGTCTTCTCGAAATTATAGCAGTCTTTTTAGCGGAACAGTCTTCAATAATTGCACATTCAACTTCCAATAGCTACCTCGTTGTTTTATCATGTTGAACTGTAAATAATATCTTGGTACTGTAGACGGCTGAATCTGTTTGAAACATCGCGCACTTGCGTTAACTAGGTCAGCCGCATCACTAAGTATCATTGCGCCCAAAGCCGCAGCACTACTAATTGTGTGCATAAATAGAGAGTTTGTCTGTTTTTTTTTGCTAAAATTCATTGTTTTTTTGCTTTATTTTTTTATTTCGTTTGTTTGTGTTCAGTAAGTGTATAATAAATATGTTATTGGATTATATGGTTCTGTATGGACTCGTCCTGGGCGCCGGGAAGGTATGAGCTTGCTCGTCCCTTTCCTGGGCGCCCAGGACTCGACCATATAATCCAATAACCTATAATTACTACTACTGCTATTATACCACGGAGTCGCCATAATAACACTCTTGTATAGCTCTCTGTATAGCAAGAATGTGATACCATCACTACTTAAGTCTATCCATTATATTTAGTCGTCTGCTTAGGAGCTTGTAAAAGATCGGTAGTCAAGTCTGTATATATATATATATTTTTTTTTGGTAGCGTGTGTAACAAAATGACCATTACTATACCTGGATAATATATGAATAATATATAACGCTTGAAATAACTTTGTAATTGTTATTCTGACCATGCAAAACACTCCAGTATACTGCTGGGTCTTGTGCCGGGGCTCAATTACATAGGAAGACGTCATAATGTATTAGTGTTCATTGGCACAAAGATCAATATAGGTATGTGTGGTTTATCATTCGGCAATTTAACTGGGAATGGGATATAAGCGACACAGCCACGGACCGCCTGTTATTACATTATATGGCATCTATATGGCCTTTATCAACTCGAACACGAATACATTATGATGCCTCCCTATGTAATTGAGCCCTGGTATATGAAAGAACAGTACTGGGGTTTTATATAGAGAGAATTATAAAGTTATTTAAAGCGTGATATATTATCTATATATTATCCAGGTATATTTATGGTCATTTTTGTAGAGAACAATTTGTTACACACGCTGCAAAAAAATTTATGCAGTGTTAACTATTGATTTTTGACAAGCTCCAAATTAGACGACTAATTAAAATGGACAGACTTTAGACAGAAAATTCATATATTTTGGATTCTTTCAATCCAGCAAATGGTCTCTTTTTCAAAACAAGACCAAAAATAGTGCTTTCGATGAAACTGACTCGGCCATAATGAGCAAACTGGCATAATGATGTATCTTCGATCCGTGATAGAGTCTAGCCTTAAGGATACAGAGCCCTCCTGCAGACACTTTTGCACACCCCCAAGAATTTGTCTCTGTACCACTAAAAGTATGCCGTATATCTGTGGTAATGTATATATTTGTTGAAAGCGCATTTCTTATGGATTCCAAATATATAAATTTGTTCACTATAAATCTGTAGGTTGGGAAGATATTCAAATTTAAACAAAATAATTGTTTAAAAATGAGCCTTCTTTTTTAAATGGCTATTTTAAAGAAACTATTCAACTTTTCTTAACTTACATCATTATTTCCTGTAGAAGACGACTCCAACAGGAAATCGGTGTCTCAGTTTTGCTAATTTTTTTTTCTATTGATATTTAATTCAACTTAAAAGTTCAAAACTGCGAGTTGCTCAATTCTGTGAAAAAAATATTCTATTAAATGTCAACAGAATGAGAACTAAACCAAAATGTATAAACCTGAGACACAGACTTCCTGTTGGAGTTGTCTTCTACAGGAAATGATGATGTAAGTTACGATAAGTACTTTTTTTTAAAATAGCGTTTAAAAATTTTAAATTAAAGTTTTAATTAAATTTATTTTATAATCCAAATATCTTCAGAACATACAGGTATACAGTGACTAAACTTAAATATTTGGAAACCGCAAGGAATGTGCTTTCAAGAGCTACATACATTACCATAGCTGTGTGGCATACTTTCAGCTGTATAAAAACAAGTTCTAGAGCCGAGGGTGTGTAAAAGTGTGTGCAGGAGGACTCTGTACCCTTAAGGCTTCAAGCTACAGTTATCCGGTTCTGCTGGGGATTAACAATGAGTTAATGAATATTCGCATATTCTTCGACCCAAACCTGTTATATCTACTTCTAAGAAAGAATGCTTGTACTTTTATTCCAAGGCACATGACGTTGATGTAGTTTAAACCCCTTACAATGTCGTATAAATATCCTTCAACTTTCCTTTAAAACCCGCGATCGCATTCTGGTCCGTTTCCAGAAACTAGAACTATTATCCAGGGGCTAACGAATACGACCAGCATGACCTCGATACCATAATAGTTTTCGCCTGGATAACAACGGACATGTGAATAATGCTTTCCTTAGGATACGTACGTCAAGGACTAGCTATAGAACCTTTGCTGTGTAGGTGGGCGTGGCTGTTCTTCCCTACACAACTGTAGTTCCTTCCCTTTACATTTCATACCACGAAGTTTTGACCTCCGAAACGCCTGCGTTTCGGAAGATTTAACGGCTGCACATACAAGATCACAGTAGCTGGCGATAATAAAATGTACCTCGTTATTCTCCTTGTAGTCTTTTGTCACTTCCCTCCAAGTTAGAACTCTCGGTATTCCCTCGTTCTTAAGTTATCACCAATTGTTCAAGATTCTTGGGGATTTGAATATTCAGCTGACCGCCATTCAACTGTCAGTGATGTAAATTTTCCTTGCACGGACTTTGCCGGAGATGGCGGTGTCTTTTGAAAACAAGCCGTGGCGCATGCGTGATTTTTCGGGTCAGTTCGATGAGTCCAACGCATGCGCGTGTAGGTGGGCGTGGCTATCTTCGTTACGCTGAGACATTCAAAATATGAGACCAAAATATGTCAGAAAACGCCGTGAAGGCGTGATTAAACGATGATATCTCAAGAACGAGGAATTATTAAGTGTTGAGAGTTGGCAGGCGGCGAGAAGGACCAATGTAGAGGAAAATGAGGTATAGTTTATTACTATTCGCTGTCGTTTTATTTCATGTGCAGTTAGGATATTGGACAATGTCATTCAAAGTTCAATGTGTGGGATGTATTGTGTATAGGAAGAACCTTGGCTGAAGTCGATTACAGAGCCATTCGAGACTACAGCCATTCCTGGGCTAGTCAAGGACCACAAAGGTTTTCAAAACTTGTGCAGAAACGAAATTTTAACTTGAGCCAGTGGTGACGCCACCAAAAGGTGGATCAGCGTGGAAAAGTTTCTCAAACGAGAGGCAAGTTATTGTCCGGAAACAAAGACGGACTCACGGATAGACGGACGCACGGACGGACAAACGCATGGACGGATGGGCTCCAATACTATAGTCCCCCTCTTGCACTTCAGGCGTCGGGGAAAATTGGATCTATACTTCAGGAGTAGTAGTCTGGACAAAATTTCGTCTACAGACTGCCGGGTGGACAAAGCTTTCTTGAGATAAGTACAGCAAGGGCCATAACTCTGTTAATAGCAGGGAGAAACACGACAGTCGCCTACGCATAGGTCTATGTGGGAGGTAAGATGTGTACCAAGTTTCATTAAAATTGGGTCGGTACTTTAGCAGAAGTAGTCTGGACAAAACTGAGTCTACAGACAGGACAATCCTATCTCAGGATAAGCAAACCAAGCAACATAACTCTGTAAATAGCGGTCGGAAAAACACGGCAGTCGTTCTTGCCCAGGTCTACGTGGTAGGTAAGTTGTGTATAACGTTTCATAACATTGGTTCAGTGCTTTAGGAGAAGTAGTCTGGACAAAATTATGTCTACATAAAGGACAATTCTTTCTTAGGATGAGTATAAGATGGGTCATACCTCTGTTAATAGCAGTCAGAAAATCATGGCAGTCAACCATGAACAGGTCTACGTGGTAGGTAAGATGTACGAAGCTCATGAAGATCGGATCAATACTTTAGGAGGAGTAGTCTGGACAAAATTGTGTCTACAGACAGGACAATGCTTTCTTAGGATAAGTACACCAAGGGCCATAAATCTGTTAAATAGCAGCCCCTCCCCCCTCCAAAAAAAGAACATGGCAGTCGCCCATGCACAGGTCTACGTGATAGGTGAGATGCGTGCAAAGTTTAACAAAAATTGGAGTAGTACTTCAGGGGGAGTAGTCTGGACAAAATTGTGTCTACAGACGGACAGACAAGCAGACAGACGGACAACCCGATTCCAGTATACATCATCTCCATTACTTCATTGCGCGGGATATAAAAACTGTAAGAGCGATTTCAATAATATATACTGTCTCTTCTTCCAAGTCGAGCGGTCAATTTCAAATAGTGAGAAAACCCCAGAGACATTGAATTATGAGTTCATAGTCTTGCCGGAAAAGAGCCATGAGGTACGGTCGTCCGTCAACATTTTGTTTTCGTTCCATATCTCGGTTAATACTTGATGGGCAACTCCGAATCCTACATGGAAGATGCTAAGTACCTTAACAATATGTAATGTTCGTTGTTTTACGTGTTTCGATGATTTCGGGCAGAGATTGTCCCTTTTCCCCCGAGCAATAAATTCTTGTCCTGTCCATTTCCCAGTTACTATTTGATTCCGAAAATTACAAGGAAAATATTTAGCACTTTACGGATGTGCCCCGTCTGTTTTTTTCATGGGCCTCGATGATTTTCCACAGAGTTATGGCCCAGTTATCCCGTCAGTCAATAAATGTAGTTTCTTTTATGGATCATTCCTCTATTACTATTGATGGGAACCTTAAAACTTACATGGGAGATGCTCCTTGCTGACGTGCACCGCAAGTCATTTTACTTGTTCATTGATTTCCCACGGAGTTATGGCCCTTTATCGTCTGTCCAGCGACAGTTTCTTGTCCGGTCCATATTTCGGTTACTATTTGATGGACAACTCCGCTACATACATGGAACCGTGCACTATCCATTTATCAGGCGTTTTCGATGAATTTCCAAGGCTTAATTATGACCCTTTATCGAGTCCGTCAAGAATTTCCTGTCCGGTTCGTATCCTGGTTACTATTTGGTGGACGGTTTTGAATGGAAAATGCTTGGTGTGTTTCAGATGTGCATGCCTGGTACAGTTCTTGTCCTCGTCTTAATCATTTGTGTCACGTTTATTGCATTTTACCTATACTATTGCATTCTAGTCGGGTGAATACTTCTTGAACAATTTTGAAACTTATTGTACTCATGCTTAGTAACTTGTGGATGTGTACTAACTGTTCAAACGCAGAGGTATTGTCATTCACCTCAATCTTTACATTAATAGGCATGTTTACTGGCCAGTCCTGGCTGTAAGCCTAAATAGGCATGTTTACTGGCCAGTCCTGGCTGTAAGCCTAAATAGGCATGTTTACTGGCCAGTCCTGGCTGTAAGTCTAAATAGGCATGTTTACTGGCCAGTCCTGGGCTGTAAGCCTAAATAGGCATGTTTACTGGCCAGTCCTGGCTGTAAGCCTAAATAGGCATGTTTACTGGCCAGTCCTGGGCTGTAAGCCTAAATAGGCATGTTTACGGGCCAGTCCTGGCTGTAAACCTAAATAGGCATGTTTACTGGCCAGTCCAGACTGTAAGCCTAAATAGGCATGTTTACTGCCCAGTCCTGGCTGTAAGCCTAAATAGGCATGTTTACTGGCCAGTCCTGGGCTGTAAGCCTAAATAGGCATGTTTACTGGCCAGTCCTGGGCTGTAAGCCTAAATAGGCATGTTTACTGGCCAGTCCTGGGCTGTAAGCCTAAATAGGCATGTTTACTGGCCAGTCCTGGCTGTAAGCCTAAATAGGCATGTTTACTGGCCAGTCCTGG
>JAVTVY010042643.1:0-18141 GCA_036873755.1 Hanleya hanleyi | reverse complement strand
TATTTACACTATAATGGAAAAAAAATGAAAATGTGTCTTTGAATTCTCCAAAAGTATTTTGGGGTTGAATAAGCTTATTCATTATACATGTCAGATATGCCTTCAAACCAAAGTCATTGCATCAAGCCAGTGACTGCAGTCTATTCAGGAAACATGTCTTTGAAATGTAAATTGGTGGCAGGTACAATCTTAACTGGCAGAAACTTTTGGGGCTTTCAGTATTTTAATAAAACATCAGATCTGGATTCTACATCGTATGCAGTGTATTGATTCCTCCAGTGTTTCATAGTTCTTTCCTTCAGCTTTGGAAGAATATTCATATATGAACTTGGGTGTATGCTTTAGCTTGTAAGACCTTGCAACCCTGTCTGCGACTAAACATTGGGACTTTCTCCACCACAAGCACCTGATGAGGGCAAAGGCTGGGCAATTCTATTTGAACAGTTTAGGTGTTTTACTATCAAGAGTGCAATATGCTGTTATATTTGTAATGTCTATGGAGAATTGAAGATGACAGATTTTCAAAATTTTGAGAATTATCCATCATATCTTCGGTGTTTGGCCGTTTTGTATGGTTTTAAATATATCAGTCTATTGTCATATTATACAACTTCGACATGGGCGAGAAATGTTGTGCAAATATATTTTAGTATTACTGAGCACTATAAGTGGAAAGAAATACTTGTCAAGGAGAGGCTTTCAGGATGAATGTCAGAACAAAGGCCTTAAAATATTTAAAATAATTTCTTTATTTATCTGTTTTACATATATGACTTACTTTTGCCCTTCAATTGCATGACGATGGGTTGAAAACGACGTTAAATTCTATTCACTCACTCATACTTCAATTGTATGACATTATTTTGATCATGTTTTTATTTTGCATGTATAATGTTAACTGTAACGAGCATATATTCATGTTCAGTTTTTGGCAGAAATATGATATAAAAAAAGAAAATTAGTTAAAAACGTTAATTGGATTGTAGGAAAATATTTGAAGTGTCACTGTGGAACTCGTTTTATTGATCCTGTGTGAAATTGCGGCGTGGCTGAAATTATTGGGATACCTCTTCTACATGCATACACTTTTGCATCTATTATGTGAAGACTATTCACTACATGGATCATCTGAATCAAATTTCCCCATCTTTAAAATATTTTTTTTTGTCATTTATTGTCATTTAATTTGATTAAATGTTGTTTAGCATGTTTTTCTTAATTAAGTAAATGTTGCTAGCTCAAGATCCCTTTGTTGAATTTACAATGTAAGATAATTTATCTTGAAGATTGTATACATGTTTTCTTGAGTAAGAATATTTAACTCAACAGCATTGAGAAATATTGTCTTATTCAAGTTAACAGCTTTGAGAAATATTTTCTTATCCAAGTGGTCAGTTTTTCTTGGACAAGATAATTATCTGGAATAAGTTTAATATTCTTACCCCACTCCAAAAATATCTTACTTTAGATTTCATAGCAAGATAAATTATCTTACTGAAGAAAAAATAAGATTTTTTTTCTTGAATGAGTAAAAAGCGCCAAGATAATTTTTCTTAATCAAGATATTCGAATAAGATTTGTGAATCTTGATTAAGATAAATAAACTTATAATTTTCTTACCCAAGGAAATATCCATAAGTAAATTATTCTTACCCCACTCCATGATAATTTATCTTATTTCAAGATGATTTTTTCTTAAAATAAGTTTTTTTTTTCTTGTTTTAAGTACCCTATTTTTGGCAGTGTGGACACGGATGAATGCACGCACACACACCAAAACCTAATCAAATGAGGGGGCTCTCCCACTGAAGCTTCCATCCAAGTTCGGTGAAATTCCATCCAGTAGTTCTCAAGATATCTTGCAGACAAGGCCTGTATATACATGTACAAGTAGATGGACGGACGGACACCGGACACGGATGAACGCACGCACACACACCAAAACCTAATCAAATAAGGGGGCTATCCCAATGAAGCTTCCATCCAAGTTTGGTGAAATTCCGTCCAGTAGTTCTCAAGATATCTTGCAGACAAGGCCTGTATATACATGTACAAGTAGATGGACGGACGGCCGGATACCGGACATGGATGAATGCACGCACACACACCAAAACCTAATCAAATGAGGGGACTATCCCACTGAAGCTTCCATCCAAGTTTGGTGAAATTCCATCCAGTAGTTCTTAATATATCTTGCAGACAAGGCCTGTATATACATGTACAAGTAGATGGACGGACGGACGGACACCGAATGCACGCACACACACCAAAACCTAATCAACTAAGGGGGCTATCCCAATGAAGCTCCCATCCAAGTTTGGTGAAATTCCGTCCAGTAGTTCTCAAGATATCTTGCAGACAAGGCCTGTATATACATGTACAAGTAGATGGACGGACGGACGGATACCGGACACGGATGAATGCACGCACACACACCAAAACCTAATCAAATGAGGGGGCTATCCCACTGAAGCTTCCATCCAAGTTTGGTGAAATTCCATCCAGTAGTTCTTAATATATCTTGCAGACAAGGCCTGTATATACATGTACAAGTAGATGGACGGACGGACGGACACCGGACATGGATGAATGCACGCACACACACCAAAACCTAATCAAATGAGGAGGCTATCCCAATGAAGCTTCCATCCAAGTTTGGTGAAATTCCATCCAGTAGTTCTCAAGATATCTTGCAGACAAGGCAAGGGGACGGACGGACAGACATCCATCCAGACAGACAGACAGCACAAACACTAGATGTCTCCTCCCAACATAGTTGGGGGAGACAAAATGGTACTACCTGACTACCTTTTAATACTGTAATAATGGGCTTGTTCAACCGTTGAATGACCATTTTGTGAAACAAAATACATTGGTCACCTGAGACAATAAATTCTCAGGAAACATTTCAACCCCTGGCAGGGATCGAAATATCGCCTGCCTACCTGCCGTCGGCAAGTGATTTTGCCATGTGACAAGTCAAAATAAAAACTACCTGCCGCATGCGGCAAGTAAACTCACGAGAAAAAAAATAGATGTCAAACTAACAGCCACTGACAGAATTCTAATGGTGTATATGTTATTTTCTTCATAAACATTCCATGAAAATATGCGATAAACTGATAGAATTCTCAGCCAAAATGGGATCACACTTTGAAACTGTTGATCGCACATGAACACGCCGCTTTGACAATGTGCTTTCTGTTTCTGCTTGTATGAATTGGATATGAGAGTCTCACATTGATTGGTTGACATACTCAAATGCACATATAGATATGCAATCTAGCCCCAGAACTCACTTTAGCTGCGAAAACTGACCTCTGGCCTAGTGGATTTCTGGGAGCAGAAACGGAAACGTCGCACCTGTTTGTTTACTTTCTTATTTATTCTACTTTTTATATGTTTTGTACAAATGGGATGCTCAGTGCAATAAAGAATCTTATCTTATCATGCACACAATTAATTTTCGGCGGAACCAATCTCGCATTCGTCTATTTCCGTATTGGCGGAAATTAGCCCAGTTGCTGAGTTCTGGTGATAGATTGCTATTATTCAACTAAACATAGAAATAGTTTTGTATAATTTGAATGAGTTATGTTCGTTTGGTTAAAATTAACTGAATTTCACAATAAAATGTACCCGGATCTCTCGATTATCAAAGGCACTATTTCTTAGCCGGCTCACTGCGTGATCGTCATACGCTCCCCACCAGTGGGGATTTGTGCGTTCTATGTGAGAGGCTTGTTCCGCCAATACGGAAATAGCCGAACGTGAGATTGATAGATATGCTGACATTTTAGCCAATCACGAGTGGCGTTTCTTGAGAACACACCTATAACAAAATGTCCGCAATCAGCTTGACGGGCTGGCGAGGGACTAATTCTGAAGTAAGCTTACTTCTGCAGGAGAGGTGGTATTAAAGTCATCTGTGCTTCTTATGATCAGTGATTGTCATTAAATTATATAACAGAGATCTTTACCAGTTTCTGTAATATTTCTGTCTGTGAGATAGCATCTGAGAACTCTGTACCGTACAATTTACAACAACAACGCTGTCAAAGTTCACCGGTGACATGTCCGTACAGGCATTGATTTCACGGTCCAATTATTTTCCAGGACAACGTGGGTCTTTCTTATATGCGTGACCTTTGTGTCATTCTCATTCAGTTGTCGTAACGTGTTTCAATATCCATAAAATTTGGATAGCAAAATCGTTCACACAAAAAAGTGGACCAGTTGTCATGTTGTTAATTATCTGATAGGGAAAGTTTGAATATCTCCAAATTGACAAATGATAGCGAGCTGAAACTTCACATATATTATAATTCAGGCTGTTTGATGCATTATCATGCAACACCAAGCAATATTTGGATAAAAATAAGAATTTAAACAAGTTTGTGAACTTTGTCAACTTCTGGTACCCAAGATCTCACTTTTTTGACAACAAAAATTCCAGGGCCATCGGCATGACACATGGATGTCCTTATTGTCATTAATTTCAAAATATCCAGTTTGGACAAAAAACTGTTTTCCACATTAATTATATAGCAAGATGATATGATCAATAATATTTGGCAGAATTCGATACCTTGGAAATTAATTGGGCAAAGTCCCCCTCCCCGGGCGTTTCTAATTATGTACGTTTTGGATGACCCCTTAGGCTTTACCCTGCCATGCAGGTTTAGCTATGTCAGTAGGACAAGGCATCATTCATCAGCGAAATTGTTCATCTGGTGCCAGTTCCATCCTCAAAGGCTCCCAGATTGCATCATTTGAGGGGTCATTTTGGAAAATATGCTTCACCAAGGGAAGGGTCCACCCCCTTTGGATCCCCCCCCCCACGCCATTTCTGTTGAGTCCTATAACTTTTGTCAGTGAGACTCTACAGCTTCATTTCTTAGGAAAAACACAGCCATCTATCTGCCACTGGGTCCACATGACACCTCCATCTTGAATTGTATAGCATCCATTTAGTTCAGAAGAAAGAATAAATACCGCCATCGATTTATTTTGTGTACAAGTGAAATTTGAGTGAGGGCAAGTAAAATCAATTTTCACCTGCCACATGTGGCAAGTAAGTTTTTCAAAACATTTCAACCCCTGCCTGGGCAAAGGGGTCTTACATTATGCCAGGTTCTGTTCCTTGGGAGGAAATATGAACTGAAAATTTCTGTTGCAAGTATTAGTATTGGTGAACTTTCAAGGAATGTGGAAACGAAGAAATTAATACATTTATACTGATCATGTTTTTATTTCAGTAAATAAGTTTAGTCAAAACAGAGTCTGTTTTATTGTTATTCAATAATAATATGGAAAATAACATGATAATTAAGGAAGACCCCTTTGTCCACTGGGATATTCTCGTACTATGTTACAAGTTGTGTGAGCACGTGATATCACCAAATAAGGTCTAACGTCAAGGCTTCTCCTTTGTCACCATTTTTGCGCAATGAAATCTGCCACTGGGAAAATACCTCCAGATTGACAGACTGCACTTTCATGTTATCAGACCTGTCAAGAGTTGGGAATTTTGTGATATGTATGCAGTAGATACTGGTCTTTTGAACTATCAAGGTGAGTAGGCACGCAAATTCTTCATTTTTTAAATTGGGCCATTTTTCTACTCATGTGTTTAGCAGTGGTAGTTCGATTTCTGTTCACTGTGAATGTCAACGTGACTGACCAGGCTTGTCAGTAATCACCGGCATATTCAGGAAGAAAGCCTGATGTACAGTAACACTATACTGGATTAGATCCTCAACTGACAGTGGATGCAAATGCGACAAGCGTGGAAAAAAAGGAGTTAAAAGAAGGAGCTTTCAGGAAATAACTGGTTAGGCACATCAGGGTAAGAATTTTTACAGTATGGGTTGTATCTTTAACGAAGATCAATGAATGGCATGTGTGTCTATTAACCGCAAGTATTAATGGCACGAACAGTTGCAGCTACAGGCTTTGATCTGCAGACTGCACAACTGAGATAAACCACAATGCATGGTATAATGAAAAAGTAACCCGAGATCATCAGGTATAATATTATATTTGACAGGAACTATGAAATCTGTAGTTCAATCTTCAACGTCGCTCGACTGGGCTTACTCCGTTCAACGAAGCCTATCACGTAACAATGGAGCCGATTCCCCACAGATTCCATGGGGGCGCTGTAGACTCGATTTTCTCGGAGTTCGTCCGGCATTTAGCTCTGCTGTGGCTAGATAAACATCTTACAAATATTCTACGACATTAACTTCAGAAAATCTTTGCGAAATAAAGACAAATCTTACCTTAGACGAGCAACATCAGTGAAATCCAAACGACGGTTGACTGCGCATGCAAAAAACGTTCCAAATTTTCACGCGGTTACAGGTTTTCAAAAAGTGGTATCGTGCACGGAAACGGACTGAATTGAATCTGCCCAAAAGAATTAGATTCCAGCGGACAAGAAACCGCGATGGAAATATAGATAGAAATAGATAGAAATATATATATAATTTCTCTTCCCAACTCTCTCACCAAAAAAAGAAGTGGTGTTAATGAGCAAATGCTGCATTGACAGATTTAACAGGTTGGGGAAAATACCTTGATCGAGGTATTATACCTTTATAGGGGTATTATACCTCGATCGAGGTATAGGCCTATACCTCGATTGGGGTATAGGGCTATGTCAACTTTGCAATGATATTCCCTTCATATAGGCCATGAAGTTGAAGTAGGTGTCTACCTCCATGTATAATTAAGCTACGGATATATGGCAGTAATGGCATATGTAGCAAACAGCATTTTCTATAAATCATTCTCTTAGCAATAGGTGAAGTGAAGACCAATATTTGTCAAAAATTCTCCACTCACAGTTTTGATATCTGATAAGTCTATCGGTCTCGTACATATATTTTAAACTTCTCAGAATGCCGTCTAAATTCGGAATTCTGTTAAGTGCTTTCATTTTGTAAATAAAGTATTTTATACCAATTAATAAATAATCCAAAGACTTGTATTGAGATCCTGTTAATCCTAAGATTACCTGATCGGCAGAGAGTTTAATTATAATCCCGGCTGTTGCTAACCATTTTTCTATTTTCGTCCAAATTGCTTTTATTTTGTTACATTCCCAGAAAATATGAATGATAGTTTCTGGGGTTTCTGAACAGAATGTGCATAAGTTACTGACATTACCATCTCAGGGCTTCGTGTTTAGCGCGAGTGATAGCTCACCTGCACGCAAATACTCGCGTAAATTCATGTCACGAGAGTGATTTTAGCTCACGTAAACTGTCACATTTTATATTGTATTATATAGCAATCACTCGCCTGACTTTTAAATACCCTCTCCTAAATATTTTGACGTGAGCTATTTTTAGCTCGCGCACTAATTCTAAACACGAAGCCCTGCATCTATGCGATTCGCAAATATATTGGTCGTCAGATTCTATTGATTATTCTATAATGCAACCACTTATATTTTTCGTCTCTATATTTCGTTGAGAGCATATTAAAGTTCTGCCACTCATAAATACTGTATTTTTTACCAAAAACTGTCTCCCATTTCAAATGAGCGTTCTGTTTTGTAAATTAGATTCCAGCGGACAAGAAACTGCGATGGAAATATAGATAGAAAAAGATAGAAATATATATATAATTTCTCTTCCCAACTCTCTCACCAAAAAAAGAAGTGGTGTTAATGAGCAAATGCTGCATTGACAGATTTAACAGGTTGGGGAAAATACCTTGATCGAGGTATTATACCTTTATAGGGGTATTATACCTCGATCGAGGTATAGGCCTATACCTCGATTGGGGTATAGGGCTATGTCAACTTCAGTTTTTGTCAATTTATGGAAAATGTGGACATCCACACATACCCTTGACTGTATGGATCTTTCAACAACATCTATGGCTTCATTGTTCCACGATTTTCACATCAACTTATTGCTTCGTTTTATACGACTAATCAATCAAATTAGCCACTCTATTCCAAAAATGAAACATGGCTTTAAATGACATATTCGGTGAAATTTATTATGTAAATGAAAATAGCATGTGATGGCATACTTCCATCTCAAAGTCATATCCAAGTTGCATGAATGTAGATGCACTGACTGATGAATAAATTAGATTAAATTGTCTGATGCAATGCACAATCTCCTAGCATGCGTACACATGACAGGGTCATAATACGCACAGCAGAGGTCTGTTTTTTATGTGCACATGCTAGCAGTTTAGATTATGTGTCTGTCAGTAAAACTTGATCTATTAACTAGGCATTGCTTCTCAGATCCTGTAATTTGCGCATGACCTTGACATGGAAGTATGCCACCCCATGCTATTTTAACTGTTATGCTGCTAAATTCTTTTGTATGATGTACGAGGAGAATTGCTGACTTTTTTTTTTTAAATCCGGATTTCATGAACAAAAATATTATTTAATTTCGTTTGCTGGTGACTGACCTAACATATCAATGTATCCCAACTTGTTTAGTCAATGCTATTCGACCGCCTTTTATAGCAAAATCGACGATGTTGTCAGCGTAAATAAAATTTATTTGAAGAGACTACAGTATTTTGGTAGAATTGCGGTTGAAAATGGCGAATTATGAGGAATTATAGCGGAAAATCTTGGTTTTTCAGCTGTCCTTCTCCCTGGTCTTTTCCGAGTTTTCGTCCGCCATTTCGGGCGTATGACGTCTCATTGGAAAGGGAATTCCTTGTAGTTTCTGATTGAAGGCGTGATTTCGACCGATGGCCAATCAAACAGACGATAACATCGAAAAACTGCAAGGGGGTGTTTTCCCGTTTCTCTAGTACCGCTAACAGCCGATCCTATGTCGGTAACCTTGATTGGACAAGCGTGGTAACGTGACCTACATCGAAGCGCTCATTGGCCAGAGCCCTTCAACTGGGTCAAGCTGATCTGAGGGAGACGCCATTTTATCTCCTTGCGACGAAATTTCGTGGCGCAGAAGCTCGACAGAAATTTGAAAATAAAGTTTGTTTGGCGGATTTCATCGAAACCCACACTTTGGAAATATAAACTGAGCTTCTGTACTTCAACTATACCAAAGAATCATATATTTTGAAGGGGTTTTCTGTGAGTATTTTATATTTTCTGGGTGACTTCTCGACAACGTTTTATGGAAATCTCCGTTGGTGTTTTTCTATTTTTCAATTTTATTTCTTCCTCCCGACTTCGTTATTCTGAGACAGAATATCAAGTTTACATCCAAGAAATCAAATCAGTCTTAGCTAACAATATATGTATGGTTTTTATCGAGTTTCATGCTTGGTAAATTTGAAAAAAAGCGATTCCAGAATGGTACCTCACTGTACTCGCATTGACAGAAGCAAAGGCAAGCCACTATTGCGGCTCGTCGCATTTTTCGTATAGAAAGACGAGAGCCGTATGAACGGCTCGCCGCAGCGTAACAGTTAATTTACCGAATAAATTTCACCGAATATGTCATTTGAAGCCATGTTTCATTTTTGAAATATTGAAGTGGCTAATTTGAATGATTAGTCGCAAAAACGAAGCAATACGTTGCCGTGAAAATCATGGAATAATGAAGCAATGGATGCTGTTGAAAGATTCATGCAGTCCGGCATATGTGTGAATGTCCACATTTTCCATAAATATATAAAAACTGAAGTTGACATAGCCCTATACCCCAATCGAGGTATAGGCTAATTCCTCGATCAAGGTATAATACCCCGATCAACGTATAATACCTCGATCAAGGTATTTTCACCAACCTGTTTAACAATATTATATCATTTAAACATTTATTCACATACTGAACACAGCTATTTTCATATATTAAGGAGGGCAATATTCTGGAATCAAAGCAAGTGATATTTTATGTGATCTCCTTTCGTAGAGTTTGCTTTTATTTCCATCGTGGTTTCTTGTCCGATGGAATGCATGCTTTTGGGTGGATTCAATTCAGTCCGTTTCCGTGCACGATACCACTTTTTGAAAACATGTAACCGCACGTAAATTTGGAACGTTTTTTGCACATGCAGTCTACCGTCGTTGTTTATCTAGCCACAGCAGAGCTAAATGCCGGACGAACTCTGAGAAAATCGAGTCTACAGCGCCCCCATGGAATCTGTGGGGAATCTGCTCCATTGTTACATGATAGGCTGCGTTGAACGGAGTAAGCCCAGTCGAGCGACGTTCAAGATTGAACTATGAAATCTGATTTTCCATCAAAAATACAAGCTTAATGAGTTAGATGGTCGGTCAGCGTCATTTCTTGAGTCAGTAAAACTGTCATAGCGGTCAGCCTTAACAGGAACTCCAACCCAGCTTATTTCGCAATTTCTGGGTATTATGTGTTATTGACTGTTGTTGTTGTTGTTGCGGGTTACAACGGGGCGCACGTCTTCATAAATGGATGTTGATTGTTATTCTACAGTGGTTTAGCACAAATAAACTTTGATTCCCTCCATCAATTGGATTACCAAGATACCTTTGAAATACATTCCACAGAAAATTCTGGTCTGGTGCTCCAGGATTTGGCTGTTGTTGATAAGCTTGTTGCTGCTGTCCGTAGTACGCCATCTCTTCCTCAAAATTTTGTGTCCCACAAATTTACCTCTATTACTAAAGAGTTCCACATTTTCTGACGATGGACGATGACGAAGATAGTTTGACTCGTGAAAGATATGACAGTTCACAATGACGTCACAAACTAAATACAACGTCAATATTTGCTGGTCTTCTATTAACTGTCTGAAGATTACAGTTACTAAAATAGAACAGTGTGGGTTATTTCTGTCCATTGTGTGTCAAGTATATTTTAAGAAGAAGAACACTATTTTATTGCGCAATTGTGTCATTTAATTACTGGTACGAGTATTTTTACTTTGTATCTTCTGGAACAGAAGCCTAAAGGCTTTTGATGACTCCTCACTGTTTTGGTGGAAGTGGTCTATTACATGTACGTCTTTTGAATGGTGTTGGTCAAATATTCATATATGAGTAGTATAGGAAGTGTAAATCTCTCACATCGAGCGGAGTGGAAAATGCGGAGTGAGTGAGTGAGTCGGATTTAACGTCGTTTTCAAAAAAATTTCAGCCATATCTCGACGGTGCCTACATGTGCCAGAACACGAGTGTGTCCACAGTTCCTATTATCCTGCACACTGATCAGCACAGCCAGTACAGCACCCGGTCACCCGTCCAAGTATTGGAGCTCAATGAGGGGGGATGTGGCTAAAGTCTGGAGGGTTGACCTTTGACCTTGGACCATCGCGATAAAGTCTGGTCATGTAACTGGAAAGGGATGCCAAAATAGGACTCTGGAACTATCATAAGAAATGCGGGAAAAGGGATTTACATCAAGTTAACCGGCTCTATATTGGCCATCTTGAAGTTCCCATGGAGTAATTACGACTGAAGAGGTTTCGACCGGATGTGACGTTGTCGTTCGCATATGTAGTCGCGGAGTAGACGATAAATATGTTATTTTATGGGTACCTGGACAGGTGTGTTTGGGCAATAGATGAACCATCCTGTGTCGCAATGGGCCATGCAGGATCTCATCTTGACGTGATCGTTGTATATAAGGATACAGTGTGAGATGAAATGGCTGCGTAAGTGTATGTGGCTCGTGGATCTTCAGAGTGGATCCTAGAGGGACTATTCAGAGAAATGACGTCGATTGTAGGACATGTGTCTGGGTAGCCTGGAAGAGTTGTCTACCCATGGGAGAGTGAATGAGTGAGAAAGTGAAGATTCCAGACCACTAAACACAGCCTTACTTGATGTCTAATAAGGTTGCCTGGATTTTTGGCATACATTCGCCACAATTTTTTAGATATGGTGGGCAGAAATTAGGTCATCCCGCCCGACACAATCACAGCCAATATGGGAGGTGGGCAATCAAACTGACCCTGACGTTTTCCTGTTAAAATTTAAAAAAAAAAATGTTTTTTTTTTTATATTTTTGAGTGTTGAATATAATAGAAACATTTTAAAATATATCACAAACCATTTCTCGAACAGTTAGGTATAAGTTAACCAATCTTTCACTGGAAATTGAATCTTGATTATAATCTTAGACCTGTTATGCACCCACAAATTTATGAGATTGCTTTTAAAACAGATCCAGAAGAAGTTCGGTAAATCTTAACTCAAACAATGGTCAAACAAACTTACAACGAAACACCAGATGACCCAGTTAAAGATTTTATATAATTAACCAGCCAGAAAATAAAATCAGTGACAAACTGTGGTACAATATGTCACAAAGTTTAGGAATATTAAAATACCGTAAAAGTGGCAGGCATACACAGTCCATTAAATGTCCAATTCAGTCCGCTCTCTTTCTATCGTTGTCCAGCTCCACCCAGTTCCTTTATCTTGTGTCCAGTGCTGTTGACCATTCCTTGTAAAATCTACGCGTTTCACAGTCCAGTGACGATTGACGTCCACGTCCAATTTCTTGAACAAGGGAACAGCACAATGGGAATCTCACAACCACGACGACAGTGAAATTCCACAAGAGTAGTATACAAAGCCCGAATTGGCGTAATAGCGCCTCACTGCGCATGCGCAGAACCTGGTGTGACGTCATAAGTGTAGGTTTTGTGGCGGTATTGGGGCGGTGTGCGCATGTGTGATGTGTGGGAGGTGGGTTGTACCCACCTCCCACATTTGTACCCACCTCCCACATGTGTGGGAGGTGGGTTGTACCCACCTCCCACATTTGTACCCACCTCCCACATGGCGGCAGTGGGAGGTGGGTACAAGATGGCCGCCATGTGGGAGGTGGGTACAAGATGGCCGTCATGTGGGATTGGCCGCCATGTGGGGGGTGGGTACAAGATGGCCGCCATGTGGGAGGTGGGTACAAGATGGCCGCCATGTGGGAGGTGGGTACAAGATGGCCGCCATGTGGGAGGTGGGTACAAGATGGCCGCCAGTGGAAGATGTGGGAGGTGGGTACAAGATGGCCGCCAGTGTCATGATGTGGGAGGTGGGTACAAGATGGCCGCGAGTAGTAAAATGTATAAAAGGAGTTGATTTTTAGGGAAAGGGTGTATTCAATCTGACTTACCTGACCTGACTTGATCAGCCAGCCAGCCCGCCAACCAGTCCTCCTGCCTGCCTAGCCGCTTGTATGAGACGAAAAGCATGACACGTGGAGAAGATTTTCCCTTTGATCCAGCAGTACCTCCGGTTGAAGTCTTGCCTGAAGATGAGCGTGTCAGGGACATTTATCAACGTCACTGGGCTACCATACGCCATTGTTTCCACCGTGACCGTCGTCTATTGGACTTGTATAATTTTCGATTGGAGGACCTCACGTATCTTCCTATTTACGCCGACAACATTTTTAAAGATCAGGTCACTGCCTTCAAATTGAATGTGACATTTGGGTATATCTTACGGCACAAAAAGACGGACCAGCTGCGGTATTTCTATCCGAGTAATAATTCGTATGTGTTTGACCAGCCATTCACCATCACGGATGCCATTTCTCTTGAGCCGGTGGTCGAGCAACTCACTACATTAGACCCGTTGGAGTGGGCCCGCCTGCAACGCCCCAATACGCAATGGTTGGTGCAAATGGTGACTAACGTCACATTTTTCGTCACGAAAATGAGAGATCATCCTATCGGAGCTCCTGTACTACTGCCTCCGTGGTTGCTTCATCGACACGGCCTGTATGCATTAACAGTAGGGGTGAAGGGACCCTACAAAGACCGGAAATGTCTGTTTCGGTGTTTGGCCGTGCATGTGGACGAGTGTGACCCCCGGAGTTGTGACACAGTGGCCGATGGCTATTGTGAAGAATATTTAGAGCAGCAAGACATGGATAAGCGGCACTTCCGAGGTGTCCCCTTCAAGCATTTGGATGACGTGGAGTCCCTGTTTCATATTAATATCTTTGTCTATCGATTACGACGGGAGGATGACGATACATTTGTGGCTGAATTGGTTCGGCGATCCACAGAACGGTATGCTGCTACGATGAAAGTCAATGTGTTCGACCACAATGGCGTGAGTCATTTTTCGCTGATCTCCAATATGAGCCAGTACGCTCAGTCTTTCAGTTGTACCCAATGCCATCGGGTGTTTAAATACTCTCGCGACTTACATCGCCACGAGAAAATCTGTGACAACAGTGTGAAGCGAGTCTATCCGGGTGGAGTGTATCATAATACGCCTACTATTTTCCAGGAACTGGCCGATGAGGGACTCATCATACCGGAAGAGGACCGTTATTTTCCCTACCGGGCGTGCTATGATTTCGAGGCCCTGTTGGAGCCCATGGACCTGTTTTCTGCCAAAACGCAGTGGACGCAGCGCCATATTCCTCTGAGTGTCAGTATTTCCAGCAACGTACCTGGCTATCACGCTGCTCCGGTGTGTTTCGTGTCCACGGGGAACTCCCATGAGTTGATTACCCGCATGATGGAGTATTTAGAGCAAGTCAGTGCGGCTAGTACGGCATTGTTGGTGGTGAAGTTTCAGCACGTCCTGGACCAACTGGACGACCGCATTCCTGTACCGGGTGTAGCGTTCAGCGAAGATGAAGAGTCCGAGTCCGAGTGCGAGTCCGAGTCCGAGTCCCTGCAGTCGCAGCCCCTGCAGGCGCGGGATGTTCCTCTACCTAAACCGTATGCGGAGAAATTGAAAGTGCGCTTCCTACAATACCTAAGTCAGTTACCGGTGCTCGGCTTCAATTCGGGACGCTACGATTTGAACATGGTGAAGGAATTTCTCTACCCTTACTTGGCCCAGTCCGATACCCTCAAGTCGGTGATCAAGAAGATCAATAATCATATGGCCCTCACTACTACATCACTGCATTTCCTGGACGTGCGCAACTACCTAGCTCCTAATTGTAGCTATGATCAGTGGGTCAAGGCCTATAACTGTGCACAAACCAAAGGCAGGTTCCCTTACACGTATATATCATCGCTCGACCGTTTGCAGGAAACACAGTTGCCATCTCGGCACGCCTTCTTTGATGATTTGAAGCAAGTGGAATGTCCGGAAGACACGTACCGTGAACTACAGCAGGTATGGAACGATGAACATATGCAGACCTTGGAAGATTTCCTCATATGGTACAACAACCTAGATGTGGTTCCTTTCCTGGAGGCGGCCGAGAAAATGGTGCAACTTTTTCAACGCCAAATGCACGTGGACATCTTTAAAGAGTGCTTAAGTTTACCGGGGCTGGCCCTTCGCCATTTGTTTTAAGAGTGTTCCACTTACTTCTCGCTGGTACAACAGAAAGATGCGGACATGCATAATTGTCTGAAAGATAACATTGTGGGCGGGCCCAGTCTTATTTTTCACCGCTACCACGAGAAGGATGTCACTACTCTCCCCAGTGGAAAACCCGTTGCTAAAATCATTGGATTCGATGCCAATGCTCTGTACCTGTGGTCGTTGGCCCAACCTATGCCCAGTGGTCATTATACACGTTGGTTGGCGGAAGGACGTCATTTTACACCCCAACGGTTGCCTCACAAACATCTTGCCGACCAGTGGTTGGAGTGGGAAGCCTATCGACGGGGTATTTATATACGACACCAGACCAACGCCACTGAGAAGCGGATAGGCGATCGGCGCCTCCCCGTCGATGGGTTTGCCCTATGTACAAGGAACACCCACTGTTTTCCAGTTTTATGGCTGTTACTGGCACGGCCACGAATGTCATTTCAGCGCGGGTCGTTTTAATGAGCGACGCGGGAAAACACCCTTAGAATTACGGGAGGAAGTAGTGGCCAACGGAGATTATGTGAAAGAGCGAGGCTACCATTTGATTGAAATGTGGGAGTGTGAATTTCACACCCTGTGCCAGACCCGTCCCCATTTACAACGGTTCCTAAAAGAGCGTGAGTACCCGTTGAGTCGTCGGCGACTGCTGAGTCTGCCACAGATGTTGGACGCCATTCGTTCGGGGCAGCTCTACGGCTTTGTAGAATGCGACCTGCATGTTCCAGACACTCTCAAGCCCCTCTTCGCCCAGTGTCCGCCTATCTTCAAGAATACGCTGGTGGGTCGGGATGATATTGGGGAGACCATGCGCACCTACGCAGAGCAACACGAGTGTTTACCTCAACCACGCCGCATGTTGATTGGAAGTATGTGGGCGCACAAAATCTTGCTGGGGACCCCCTTATTGCAATGGTATATGAAGCACGGTTTGGAAATTACTCAAATCTATCAAGTCATCCAGTATGTCCCCGAGGCTTGTTTTGCGGAGAATGCCGAGCTCGTCACGGCGGCCCGTCGTCAAGGTGATGAATACCCGAGTCAGGCCATCATGGCTGAATGTTGGAAACTCACTGGCAATGGTTATTATGGAAAAACGGTAACCAATCAGGATAAGCACGTCAATGTGAACATTTGTACGACTGCCCAAGCCTGCAAAAAAGTGAATTCTCCTCTGTTTCGATCCGTGGAGGTCATCGATGACGACACCTATGAAGTCACTTCAGCTAAGAAGACTATCCGGTACAATTTACCCCTGCAGATTGGATGTATGGTCTATCACGTGGCCAAGCTGAGGATGTTGCAGTTTCTCTACGACTTCATGGGTGTCTATTTTAATCCCTCAGACTGGCAGTTGATGGAGATGGATACAGATTCGGCCTACATGGCCGTCTCCAACGCCGATTGGGAGTCCCTGGTGAAACCCGAGTTACGGGAACAATATGAAGCGGACCGGGACCTGTGGCTACCTCGACGCGACCACTACACCTACGACAAGCGGACGCCGGGTCTGTTTAAACTCGAGTGGAGTGGAGATGCCATGATCGCCCTGTCGTCCAAGACCTACTATTGTTACGGAGGAGATGGAAACAACAAGTTTAGTTGTAAAGGCGTCAACCGACGTGACCCTGCCATCGACAAAGCTCTCTACCTGGACGTATTGCAGAGCCAGGCCAGTGCCAGTGGCACCAACCGAGGATTCCGGATGGTGGACCACCAGATGCGGACCTATATCCAGCAACGAGACGCCTTTACTTTCTTTTATCCGAAACGGAAAGTATTGGCCGACGGTGTGAGCACTACCTACTTGGACTTGTAAAAATGTGGAACACTAATAACTGTGGAGTCACGAGTTATAAAAACTGTAAAAGTCGGGATGGCCGAGTGGTCTAAGGCGCCGGTATTAAGTGCCGGTGGGGTGATACCCTGCGTAGGTTCAAATCCTACTCCTGACAAAACTTTTTTTTTATATATACTACTACTATTCTATGTGTGTACATACCCCTACTATTTGTATTCTATAGTTGTATAACTCCTTGCTTGTTGACTTAAATAAAAAGAGAGAGAAAGTCAAAACCCATTATTGTGTTTTTTCATCATCATTTTTATTCAACGTCAGAACAACAACGTCATAACAATAATAATAATAAAACAAGATGCGCGCGCAGAGTACATTAAGTTAACCAGAGAAATGGAGCATGCACATTAAAACGAGAGGCCGTCCAGTCATAGACGAGGACATCCCGGTCTTCGGCTTGACAATAATCATCAAACATATGTACAATGGTAGGCAGTGAATGTCCTCTACTCCGGTGAGTAAGATAAAACACACAGTACTGTCCGCACACACTACTCAAGGGGCCTTGTAATCTTTGCGTATTCCAACGCCACTCTGTCGTAGAGACGTCCATGAATTTCACCAAATCGGCATGGAGGGGTGCAAGTCCGTAGGAATCAAAGTATTCGCCTTCACCTAGGGTGTCCACGTACACCGCTATCCAATGTTCACCGGGTCGACTCTGTGTCTGTATTCAGGATGTAGGCTGCTGGGGTAGTGGAGTGAGTGGGAAACACATTGCGTGGAAACACACCTCGAAAGGGGATCTTGGGATCTCGCTGGAGTATGCTCATCAGCTGCTCTGTATCCATCTTAGGTGGCAAAGTCACACAGCACGTTTCTTTGGTGATCCACGCTGATGACGTTATCAAACTCGGCGTAGCAAATCACGTTAATGGTGTCGGGTACAGGGACGGAGAAACGCAGTTCCAACCGTAGGTTTCCTTTCTTGAGCAAAGCCAGTTGATGATCGTGTTCCAAGGTGGGGGTGAGGTCAAAGGCGAACAATGTGTATCCCTTCATAAAGTCGTCTCGACTGATGGTATTGCCTTCGTCCTGGTTGTTTTGTCCT
>JAVTVY010042642.1:0-18618 GCA_036873755.1 Hanleya hanleyi | reverse complement strand
TAATAAACCGCTCCTCTTTCGGATATGTCGCTGATTAAGATCTGGGACAGTTCCTATAACAAATCCGTCAGATGAACTCCGAATCAAATAGTTTCCGGGTCAAATAGTCGCCCAATGAGACGCCTCGTATTATAGCGTGTCGGCTAACATGGCTAATCTCCTAATCTCCGTTCTTGTTGCGATGCAGTTATGAACTGATTTTATGAAACAAATAACCGTACCTATATATCCAGCAGTGCAAGAAATATCCCTTGATCTTTTCACCTGGTCTGTCATTGAAGAGAGCAACGGGGAGCAAATAATTATCTTCGGTGATCGCTCATGGACTGAATCGACAGCCCCGCCTGAAGCTTCAGCCTTCAGGCGGGGATTTTTCTGCGTCTCGTCCGTACACTCGGCAACATAAAGATTTCCCGTAGCCGGTAAGAAGAACGGCCACACAGTGTCTTTTACGTAGCATGCAAGAGAGCATCCGCAGTCGCTCCTGCTTTAATGCGGACACGCCAACACACCATAATTTTAGATCTCGCCCTTGGCCGCCACTGAATACCGGTATAGGACGCTTTCCATTTCGCGTAGTCGGCGTGGCCGCTGGCAATGCTTGATTGTGCACTTCCATTTACTATACCGCAGCAATGCTGGCCTTGCCTCCAAATGGAAAGCGCCGATACAGGCTCTTCGCCTGTTGAGGCTGGACTGTGATTGGTCGCCAGTCTGACATGCGCGACAGATTTAAGATAGGAACTGTCCCAGATCTTAATCAGCGACATGTCCGAAAGAGGAGCGGTTTATTAAGTCTGAGTTTTAATCAGATTGCCAGCTGACATTAATTAGTTTCAAAATTAGCTTCTGTGTTTTATTAGGTAGGTGTTTAAAGGTCAACCCAAACGGATTTTTTTTTGGTCTAAAAATCCTTAAAAATCATAGTTCATACTTCAGTTTGTATGAAAAAAATATTGAAAAAATTCTAATCTGATCAGAAACACACGTAATATGGGAGCAAAGTGGGCTTTTCCACACTTTCACAGCTGGGTTGATGACGTCACGCAGGGAAGTTGCCTGAGACAAAACAGCGGATAACATGGAAAGCGAGTGCAGTCAGAGCTCCGGTTCAGATGTCGATTCGAGCGATATCAGCTGCTTAGATGGAAATATTTTTCGCCAAGAAGATGAAATAGATATAGAGGAGGATGATGACGGGCAAATTAACAGTTGTCTGCAGACCAACGGCGGAATTCAGCCCTATCAATTTGAGCCGTACGGCTCCGATTCTGACAGTGACAACCACTCTGACAACGTGGAACTCGACGACGACAGGATTCGGAGAGGTCGTTTGTTGAATACAGATTGGGATGCAACTTGACTGGGAACCTTATTATCGTCATCTATAAGACCAAATGTCCATATATTTCAAACTGTATTGAATGTAGAACGATTCTGTGATGTAAACAACGAGCACATCTGTGTTGTTATTGTTGTTACTGACCGAGGCAGCCTTTTCGAAGGGATAAACTCCGGGATTTGGCAGTATGGACAGTAAACTGTTGATAACTCTACTGATATACGTCCGATTTGAATTTTGTTTGTTTTCCCATAATCCCCATGAAATACCAATTTCAGAATTATATAGTTTGATAAAAAAACTTTGGACATTCATGGCGAAAAGTAAGCTGTGGTGAGTGGATCGGCATTCACATTTGCTCAATTTTCGACAAATTACCTCAATTAAATTGAAATCGAATGATATTCCCACAATCTCAAATGTCAAGGGATTATGAAATTATTATCACTTCTGTATCTACAGCCATTCACTCCAATTGGTGTTTTTTATTTATTTACTTATATATATATTTATGAAAGATCATTTTATTATTATTAAATAGTATATATGAAATAGAGACTCATCCAGTCTAACCTGTAGTGCTCAAGCAACAAATGCCACGCGAGAGCGAGCAGGGCATGTACAGCCGTCTCCCTGCCCGAGGCCTCGCTTGCAGGCTAGGTGCGTTCAGCCGATGTCCGTGATAGATTCTCCTTGTCCGATTTCTTTGCCGTCACATTCTGATTGTTCTTAGGTTTGATAGTTGGAATAGTTGTTCTCTTTAGTTTTGGTTTGTACCCGAATTCAACTGCTACGCTGTAGATGTCCTCGAATGATGTCTTTCTGTCAAAATGTGCCGAGCAAATTATACGACTACTGGCTCGGGCCCTCTTTCCACACTCTCGTGTTGCGTACAAATTTCGTCCAATTTGCAGCGATTTTCTCGTCTTTGGGCCACAAATGAATACTAACACCGTCATCTGTAGTAAAACTGCAACCTCCCACTACACAACGTCGCGGCATATTTAATAAATGATGCCCCGATACTCCGAAAATCTCCAGAAATCAGCAGCTACTTACGACTGTGGTATACGGCTTTAACATAGAGAATACAAGACGGCTTTCCTCCGTGACGTCACAGCTGGAATTGACAGGAGAGCGATTTTCACCTTTCAAACGGCAATATCTCGCCAACCAGACTGCACAAAATTATGAAAAAAATATCATTATTTTCAGAATCGAAAGGACTATTTTTTTATATTTTTGACCTCAGAGCGTTTGGGATGACCTTTAAGGATCGTGTATCCTAGTTTGTCTTCACCAGGTGAGCTCTCTTTTTTACAGTGTATAGCTTTGCGGTATTCATTAATGTTGAAGTCTGCATTGAGATAGTTTTCTAAATGATCGTCCAGATCGTTTTCTATCGTTAATTTTTCTGAATTCTGATTTCAGGTTCCTATCGCTACTGTTCGAAGCGAAAGATTCGGCGAGGTGTTCTGCCTTTTCTTTGTTCGTTTTTTTTAGTTTTGTTCAGTACAGGGACTGTGTTTGTTAGCTTTCCTTGTATATTTTTTATCTTGTTCCATACTTTTTTTGAATTGGTTTTGGTATCTATAGTGTTGCAAAAGTCTTCCCAACATTTTGATTTAGCTTCTTTGACACTTTTTTCAGCTATAATTTTGAGTTCCTTGTAGTTCGCGTGATCACTTTGGAGCCTACTTTTTTGAATTTTCTAAGTGCCTTCTTTTTGGCCGCAATATTCTTTGCACACTCTGGGTTCCACCAGGGAACCGGGTTTTTGTTGTGGCGCTGTTGTGATATCGGAATATATTTTTGTGCAATGTTAAGTAGTGAATTTGTAATGTTTTCAATGAACATCTCTGGATCGGAATTGAATATCTCGTCATGATTTAGGCTTTGACAGTCTTTCTGGAAGCTTTTCCAGTCGGCTTTGGAGTACTGAAATTTTGGAGGGGCGTCTGTCCTTTCAGAGTCTGGTTTTATACTAATTTTCGTCAGAATGGCGAAGTGATCGCTGTCAAGCGTGTCAGGAATCACTTCCCATTCGGATTTAACAGCTAGATCAGGGGAGACAATAGCTAAATCTATTGCAGATAGTCTACCGGTGTTCATGTCTATTCGCGTCCCGTGGCCATTATTTAAATAGCATAGGTTATTTTGGTCAAGCCATTTTTCCACTACTTGGCCTTTTTCGTCTGCCTTGGTGCAATTGTCGTCCCAAATGGGGGTATGACTGTTGTAATCACCACATATGATAATAGGGGAGTTAAATTTCTTTGTGATGTTGTCCAGTTCTTTAGGGGAGATTTTCTTTAGACTTCTTGGGGCATATAAATTAATGATGTTAATAGGTTTGTTAGTGAAGAAGACCTGGATAGCGTGCCATTCGAGATCGTCACTAATAGGGCTTTTATCTAGTTCGATGTGAATCAGATCCTCTTTTATTAATATCAGGTTTCCCCCTAGTGCACCTGTAAGTCTGTCTGATCTATACGGCTTATATCCGTTTATTGTAAATTTATTTTTTCCTGGCTTCAGAAATGTTTCCTGAACACAAATTATATCTGGGCTGATTTCATTTACTAAGACTTTAAGATTGTCCCCGTTTTTCCCGATGCTTCGGGCATTCCATTGGAGTATTGATAATTGGTTTTTGTTGAATTTTGTATTAGTTATATCTCTCATTTTGTGGCTGATGCATTGGCAAGTGGATTATCTTATGTTGTTATGTTGAGGGCCGGGATAGACTGTTCTAGGGGTGTGGATGTTTTCTTATCGTATTTCGGATTTTTCCCCCAGTTAATAATTTCATCGGAGCTAAACTCCCAATTAAGGAAGTCCCGCGCAATTTTTGCTATCATGTCGGTCTTATTAAGCTTAGGTTGCAGGGGGTTAATAACTGAGTTTAACAC
Source organism: Hanleya hanleyi (assembly GCA_036873755.1). Taxonomy (NCBI): domain Eukaryota; kingdom Metazoa; phylum Mollusca; class Polyplacophora; order Lepidopleurida; family Hanleyidae; genus Hanleya; species Hanleya hanleyi. The sequence goes on along the minus strand of JAVTVY010042642.1, from coordinate 14,364 downwards.
AATGTTGATAAAGCCCAACAGGTCTAGCTTGGTTAGGTTCTTTGTTTCTGTTTCTTGTTCATTGTTTTCGGTCTCCATTGTATCACCTGAGTTTGTGTTCACGGCTGCGACTATTGTCTCAGTTGCCTTTGTATTGTGTAGAGCGGTGGTCATTTCTATACTGAATTTTCTATTCATTCTGGTTTCTTTTACAGCTTCTGCGTAAGAAATCCCTTTTTCTGCTTTAGTGAATTCAACTCTTTTTGCCTCTTTGAAAGCTATACAACCTTTCTAGGCCGCTGAATGGTTGCCTTTGCAGTTTACACATGTTACTTTTGTTTCAGTACATTCTTCGTAATTATGATTTCCAGAGCATTTCGCACATACAACTTGGGATTTACAAAATCTAGCAATATGACCACCATATTTCTGACAATTATGGCATCGTTTTGGTGTGTCAAAAAAAGGTTTAACTATAATGTTACGAAGCCATAGCCGGACAGTTTCCGGTAATTTTGATCCTTTGAATACCAGCATAATGCTTGTCGTTTCCTGTTTGTTCTTTTGCATTCTTTTGGCATATACGACGTTTTGTTTTGAGAGAGTGGGGAAAATGTCTTCTAGTTTGACACTGATGTCAATTCCATAAATTACTCCTTTGCATTGCTCTCTACGCTGTATGAATTGTTTTATCGAGACAGGTTTATCTGCTAGCAGGTCTAAACGTAGTAATTTGTCGTACTGAGTTTGTGATTTGCAGTGGACTTTCAGGTAACCACCCGGAAGTTCAAAGATTTGATGTACGTCACCAGCACATTTTTTGGTTTAAGTAACTTTATTTGCTCAATGGCAACATGGAGCGAAATAAGCATATGCTTATCAGGACGTCTCCCCAGTACACAGTATATTCATACAAATAAAAATTGCAATAAAGCAGATTATATTACATATAAATAAGGTAATGTCGTTTAACGTGAATATCAAAATAGAAAATTTATCAAAAAGATTGAAATTAATTAATGTCCAGAAACTATGGTTGAGAAAAACTTCTGCGTGCTCTGCGCAAGTCACCAAGCCTGGCTGGCCGGAAAAGAAATAGGATTTGAAGTGATGATGATAGCACAAATAAATCAGCCAAACCGTTTAGAGGAAGCAACAAATTTTCCTAATGCACAGAGGATACTAGTATTTGTTTCAATATTTTGCTCGGGGTCGCCTAGCAGCAGAAATAAAGCGGGTGGCACGCGCGAAAATTTTTTGAGATCATTTGCTACCTTGGCCTCTGGGAATTTACATGCTCTCAGTTGAGTTAAACTATGAATGATGGCGATAAAATTTGCTAGACTACTTGGGGATTTGGGACAGGGTGCGTGTTTTTTGTGAGGTGGGGTTTGTTCAGTGTTGATTTCTGAGAGTTTCCTTTTACTCGTTTTTACGGTGGATTGGGAGGCTTCCATTGTTTGATTTGTTTTTGTTTAGATCAGGACGTTGTTATTTTGTAAGGGGTGACTTTAGTGATAGAAAATATTAGTCTAGGTGCAAAAATTGAATTCAAAACTTAGCTCTGGCTGGCTGGTTTCTCCCACTGTTGATGTAGTTTAGGTAATCCTGTAAAGGCCGGGGAACAAAGACCGCAGAGGAACACAAAGGCTGGGAAAGCTTGGCTGGATTGGCCGAATAGGTTACGATCGATCTGTCAAAGATCATACCTAGGTATTTAATACTATTTCTGAATTCAATTTTCTGACCTCCTAGTGTTAGTTTAACGTCAATGTGTTTATTGTTTGAAAATATAATGCCCGTTGTTTTTAGAGCGGAAAATTTGAAGCCCCATTTATCCGCCCAGCCGCTAATTGTATCTAGTGTATTTTGCATTATACCTGTCAATTTTTATATGGAACGTGCGGCTTTCCAGAGGGCAGAATCGTCGGCAAATAGAGACTGTTCTACTTCCGGATGTTTCGTGTCAATTTCATTGGCTAGGCCATTGATGAGGATGTTAAAAAGGGTGGGGCTTATGACGCTTCCCTGAGGGGTACCGTTGTCTAATTCATGGTTGGTGGATAGGCTGTTTCCTATGCGAACTTTAAAATTTCTATTGTTTAGGAAGTTTTTTATCCAGTGTTGCATTCTTCCCTTGATTCCAAGTTTGCTTAATTGAATAATTATGCCGTCCTGCCATACAAGGTCAAATGCTTTTTCTATGTCTAGGAAGATACCTAGCGTGTACTGATGTTTGCCATTCCCCTTTTTTATTGAGTGTTGTAATCTGGCTATATGGTCTAACGTACTTCTGTTCTTACGAAAGCCGCTTTGAGTTTTGTTTAATAACTTGTTTTCTATATGAAATTCCAGTCTATTCTCTACCATGGTTTCTATTATTTTGCATAGATTTGAAGTGAGAGAAATTGGGCGGTAAGAGTTGCTGTCGGATGGATCTTTACCTGGTTTTGGGATTGGGATAACGATGGATGTTTTCCATTTACTTGGAAGTTGTTTGGTCTGCCAGCTGACATTAATTAGTTTCAAAATTAGCTTCTGTGTTTTATTAGGTAGGTGTTTAAGGATCGTGTATCCTAGTTTGTCTTCACCAGGTGAGCTCTCTTTTTTACAGTGTATAGCTTTGCGGTATTCATTAATGTTGAAGTCTGCATTGAGATAGTTTTCTAAATGATCGTCCAGATCGTTTTCTATCGTTGTCTCTTCCTTAATTTTTCTGAATTCTGATTTCAGGTTCCTATCGCTACTGTTCGAAGCGAAAGATTCGGCGAGGTGTTCTGCCTTTTCTTTGTTCGTTTTTTTAGTTTTGTTCAGTACAGGGACTGTGTTTGTTAGCTTTCCTTGTATATTTTTTATTTTGTTCCATACTTTTTTTGAATTGGTTTTGATATCTATAGTGTTGCAAAAGTCTTCCCAACATTTTGATTTAGCTTCTTTGACACTTTTGTCAGCTATGATTTTGAGTTCCTTGTAGTTCGCGTGATCACTTTGGAGCCTAATTTTTTTGAATTTTCTATGTGCCTTCTTTTTGACCGCAATATTCTTTGCACACTCTGGGTTCCACCAGGGAACCGGGTTTTTGTTGTGGCGCTGTTGTGATATCGGAATATATTTTTGTGCTATGTTAAGTAGTGAATTTGTAATGTTTTCATTGAACATCTCTGGATCGGAATTGAATATCTCGTCATGATTTAGGCTGTGACAGTCTTTCTGGAAGCTTTTCCAGTCGGCTTTGGAGTACTGAAATTTTGGAGGGGCGTCTGTCCTTTCAGAGTCCGGTTTTATACTAATTTTTGTCAGAATGGCGAAGTGATCGCTGTCAAGAGTGTCAAGAATCACTTCCCATTCGGATTTAACAGCTAGATCAGGGGAGACAATAGTTAAATCTATTGCAGATAGTCTACCGGTGTTCCTGTCTATTCGCGTCCCGTGGCCATTATTTAAATAGCATAGGTTATTTTGGTCAATGTATGTATTTTGATCTACATTGATTGACATTGTAGTTTAAGGGCCGCTTCCCATTCGGATTTCGCGGCCCATCAACTCAATGTTTTATTCGAATTTCGCGGTACATTACTTTGTTTATTGAATATCTTTTCCAGCGCTAAAATATATAAATAAATAAATAAATAGATAAATAATAAATAACAATGAGAGATTAGTAGGAGATATAAATAGAAGTAAATAAGAATCGCTATATGTACAAGTTCGTAAGTCTCTTTTTGGTTTTTGGTTAAATTATACTGGTAAATATGAGTTCTCTGTAATCGCGTGTATGATTCCTTTGTCTTGGTACCCCTTTGTACGCACAAAGCCGTCCAAAAAAAACTGGGAGAACCAAGGGCGTCTTTAGGATTTTTCGGATCGGCTTCACTAACGACGCCCTTGGGAACAGGGTGGGTTCTTCCAGAAATCTGTGCCTGTAACAATTGCTTGGAGTGTGTATCGGGGTACAGGGCGGCAGGTCTACGTCCTGATCTACATAGTACAGTTGAGGGTATTTATACAAGTGATAACAAGCAAACAAGGTCACAAAATAATCCTTGCACAATAGGTTTCATGAGTTAATCATGTCAAAATAAAGAAAATCAAACATTGAATATGGCTATTGTAATCTGCTAATCATCTAGGCGGGTAAAGACAATGGGTGATTACAGATTAAGTTCAAAGTGGCCTCATGGTTAAAGTGACAAAATTGTTGAATCTTATATGTGTGAGGATTATACAATTGGTAAGAGATAATCACATGGATAAATAGCATAACGTGTGAGAAGTACATAAAGGATAATGGAAAGGATTAACGGTCACGGTGATAATCTCCATCTAAGCTGATAAGGCTGTCATAGGCGCTGGGTACAAACTGTCCACTGTCTCTGTTGATTGCGGGCTTGTGTCTTTTGATGTGAATGGCTTCCTGTAGTCTTCTCTTTGTTTGGTCGGTCTGGTGGATGGAAAGTTTGTGTACGTTTTGCCAATTTATCTGGTGTCCTGGGTGTTCCGTCAGGTGGTCCGAAATGGCTGATTTTCCGTCTGTTTTATTGCTGGAGGCCTTATGTTCCTTGATGCGGACGCTGAGGGGTCGCATGGTTTCTCCTATGTAACTTTCCTGGCAGGAGCAGTCAATTTTGTAGATAATTCCCTTGGGCTGGGGTGGGTCGGTTGGTGGTAGTCGTCCTGTAGCGTTAAGGTGGTTTTTAAGGGATCTGCTGCTGGAAAATACCGCATCGATGCTGGCTTGTTCTTCCAGGAGTCGTTTTATGTGGTGACTGGTCTGCCCAATATATGGAATAGCGATGAAAACAGGACTGGGGTCTCGGGGAATTGGATTTTGTTGCGGCTGGGGTTGCAATGTCCTCTTGATAATTCGGTCTAGCATGGCTTTGGGGTACTTGTTTTGATCAGTGAAAACTGTCTTTAAGTGGTTTATTTCACTGGGCAGGCTCTCTGTGGAACATATATTTTTAGCTCGTCTGGTTAAGGTAGATATGATGCCGGCTTTAACTTGACTTGGGTGGTTGGATAGGTAGAGATGTCGAAGCTTTCAGTAGCTTATTATGACAGTGAAATGTTTCATTTAAATGTGGCTACAGTCTATATAGAGAAATGTAGCCAGAAAATGTGGCTACATTTCTCTATAGGGATTGGATGTGGCTACAAAATGTGGCTACATTTGTAGGCCAATTAACAATCACATCGATTGTAAATTTTGTCAAGTTTTGGAACGCAAGATGTCACTTTTGACGAAATATTTCTTCAAATGGGGTTTAGGGGTAGAAATAATGAGATCTTCTGGTCATCTGTCTGGAATAATTTCCAAGATATCAAGTTCAGTGAAACTGGTGGGTCATATCAGCTTCATAGATTGCATAGTTACAGAGGGGTATTGTTTATCAAACTGCTTATTTTGAAAATTGTGCGAAAATGTATTTTACCTCCGTCGATCAGACGGAGGTCTGGGAGAGCAACGTGAAATCTCCCGCCAAATAATTGTCATATGGGGGAACCCACGTCTCATAGGATTTCCAATAGGGATTGTCATGGTTCCCGACGAAATTTTGAAGCCAAGTTGTTGGACACTATTGAAATAATGGGGTTCCCCATTGCAATGCATTTCAATGGGCCTTGCTTCTGTAGTCGGGTTCCACCTCCCATCATGCTTCACGAGTTACACGTAATGTTGACCGCTTCCATCGGGAGATATTTTTCAACATGGCGGCTCTCTAGCTTGTAGAGATGGACAATGCGATTTTTTGCCGTTTTTCTGGTAAGTTTATTGCCGCGATTTCATGTCATTACAACACAGTGATTCCTAGTACACCACCAGTCATTTCTATATATTGTAAAGTATTTGTCGGCTGATGACTCATGTCGAAGCCAACCAAATTGTCCAAGTTGTTGTTGTTGCATATCAAATGCACGAAAGAGTTCATGCACGCACTGACTGGAAGACAACGGCACAATCGACGATGCCTTTTTTTTTCTTTCAGTTGATGATATCCACCAGCCTGGTTGCTTAGAAACAGTTATTCTAAATTTTGCTGATAAATTATATTTCCCAGGGGGTGGGGCGGGTGCTATTCATTTTGGCATTTGGCAGTTCAATAATGGTTTGATTTTGCAGAAGCATCAAATTGGTCTAGCTGCGTGAGTCTGTAAACTTAATAAAGCTAATAAATAATATACATATATTTTTGTTTGAACAAAATTGTAAACCTTTTCTTTTCATTTATCCTAACAGTTTAGTGATATCCACATTGTGTGCTGTGACACTTGTTGATGAAATATAATTTGCTTGTTAAAACCTGATATTCTGAAAACTTATTCTGAATTGTATCTGAAACAAAGGAGTGTCTACATTCCACATGTAGGCCTACATTGTTGAGGTTTTTGACTGATAGCATGGATGGAACCTTTCACAAAATTTTTTTTTTTAGTTTTAAGCCCTGGACATAACTCTGGGCACTTATTTGCCATACGATCACATTTCACATGCTTTGTTCAGCCCCCGTGATCTGGAACCAAACAGACACTATCACTAGACGAAAGAAGGAGATCATAATATACATTTCAGGTTTTACCGATGCCAAATGACTTGAACAGAAGACAATTACACAAAAAGAAAACCAATAAATATATCAATAAATAATAAATTACATAGAAAATGTTCTTGTCTTTGCAATGGGCACATCAGACACACTGACAACACAGACCATTCGTTCAAATTTCGCCTTCCATTGGGGACACAGAAATATTCCTCAAACACAGTATACGTAGTCTGTTTTGTGATCTAATTTTCGTTTGTCAAAATATTGCTCGATAGAGAAGTTACTGATAAAAACAATCCTCTTCTAGATTACGATATACTGGATTCTTATCATGCTCATGCCACTAACATGAACTCCAACAATCCAACCAGTGGTCAAGATCCATCATCGTTCTTCAGAATTCATATTATTGATCACTCATAGATTGGATTAAGTTCTCATAGTACTCAGTTCTCATTTCATACTTTTGCAAATTCTTGTAACATGGTCAGGTCCCAGTTCTATTAAGTACATGTGTGAAAGGTGCGAACTGGTATAATGGATTTCAACTTGTTGTGTATGACGAAAGAATGAAATATAATGACGGCCATCAACATTTTCAATGAAGTGAGTTTTGATATTAAATATGCATACAACTGATTCCAACCTGCAGGTCATGAATTCAGCACTTCTGATATCAGATGCAACAGGACTGTTACACAATGGATGTACTGGATGAAATGGAAAAACCAAAACAGACTATTGATTGGTTCAGCTGTGTCAGAAAGGTGTGGAATGACAGAGGTGGTGAAAATCAGAGTCAGTGATTGGCCACAACCCCCCTCCCCCCCATTGGATATCAGCTGATTCCGCAGGAAATAAACATTACACATGTAATGACCACCGGCAGAGTGATACATGTGTCAATCGGTCAGACATTTCCAAGGATGCCCAGTTCTAACTTAAACCAACCATGCCGGACTTCATTCCTTCTCTCAGAATAATTGGATCTAACTTTTACAAAACCTGCAGCTCCCAATAGCTCCTGGATCTAGAACACATAAATGAAGGGATCTAGTTTATCGGTGCTATGGCAAAAATATCATGTAGAATGGGATTGTGTGGATAATATCAGATTCATGGAAGTTGAAGTCCTGCAGCATGCTCCACAAATATCATCAAAGGTCATAAAACTTTCTGCTCTGCACCAGTGTGGATCTATACTTGTTTTTTTGTTTGTTTTTTTTTTACAAAATTATCTCCCTTGACCAGGTAAGGACTTGAGTGTCTAAAATGATTTAGCTTCTAGAAACAAAGACTTCATTTCCTGAGTAGAGGTAAAAACCGAACATATTTTGATTATTTTATTCAAATTTCAATTCCACTTCTGGTATATGTACATGTATAAAATACATACAGAATGAACTGCATACAGAATAACACAAAGAACAGGTATATATGTATCTCATTACATTCTTAACCAAAGACCAATACCTGGGTGATATTACAACAATACCATGGTGTTATATATTGTTATGATTGGCTTAACTTTAGCTGCTGAAGATATTTCTAATTTGAGGGCAATGGGCAATCATACTAAATTTATTTTCATAACTTCATTTATTTTCACAATAAGCAACATAATCGAGATTAGCAAGTGAAGTTTTACAACATAATATAATACGCATCATGGGTCTCCTTCAGTTTAGTGTAGACATATATACCCTTGAATATCTGTTACCATGATTCAGTCATAATATTGTCTGTATTATGTTGATGTCGACAAGGAATAAACATAATTATTTGATAGTATTATTAATTGTATGTTGTTTATGATTAACATTAACTTTTTATTCGCTGGAATCCAACCATTTGTTCCATATGGGCAATATTCTCAACAGCCATCACCATTCAGTATGAATGTCATACATGTACAAGTTCATGGTAATTGATACATTATGGTGAAGGTGACCTGTAATACCAGTATACAAAATTATTCCAAGCGCATTGAATTCTCATCACATGATGCTGAGACAGATCAGAACGGAGTGTCGGTAAAATCAGGTGTGTTTTGTAGAGGATTCTGTCAATGAGGATGCTATACTGTACACATACAAAATATGAATTGTTGATGTGTAGGGCCTATAGCACAAAGTCACAAACAAATTGGTAAAACTAGGTACACAGGGTCTCATTTCTGCCGTTAACGTGTTGATTTGGGTGGGGGCGTCCTCCCCGGGAGAGATGGGGGTGGGAAGGAGCCTAATGTCTCAAGCAGTATTCCAGGTTTTCCATCAACATACTCTATTCCATACCCCAATATTTCAAGCACGTGAAATCAGACAAAAATTATTTGCGGGGAATGTGACTTCCACATCCCTACACATGTAGCTGGACATGCTAGTGGGGAACCCTCAATCCCAGGTTAATTACCATTGGTGAAGTTAACGTCCAACAAATGCAAAATTGAGCTTGGCATCCGGCCCTATGTTATTCAGTGATGTATTCCCCTAAGGACCCTGTTGCCTCGACGGAGGTCTTTGCGCTCATCCAGCGCTTGTTATACTTATTAAATAACACTGGATTTAAAATCATGAGTACCAACAGTTGACCAAGTTACAAACTTTCTAAAATGATTTTCATGGGATATATTCACCACATTTGCATTAATGTTGTATCAAGATAACCTATATAATATGTGTGAATTTTTAGCTTGCTCTGATCTGTAAATTTGGAGATATCCACACTTTGTTTAGCGTGACACAGAACGTGAACAGCAAAAATGTCCCTTTATACGAGTCAAATCCTCATTTGTATGTCCGTGTGTTTGTATTTCTTGGTTTATGCTTCGTAGTCAGGGCTGTTAGGGATTTTTTGGTTCACATTCTTCCAAAAGCACCAAATTTGACCCATATGTCGCCCATGCCATACTATTTCGATTTTTGACGGGCGCGAAGACGGGCGCCCCCTAGGGCCGCCATATTCAGCGAAATTCAATATGGTTGCCACCCGGATTAGATATCAATCGTAGTTAAATAACAGAAAGGGCTAGAAATATGAATAATAGCACTTTTTAGTGGTTTTGGGGATCGGAGAATATGCTTGTGATCTTATTTCAACGATTTGAGGTCAATGTCACCCTTTAAGGTCACCCTAAAGGTCATTTTGGGGACAAATTCGCCATTATCAGTGGTTTTGAGGCAAGATATATAAACTGCCTCATTCTATTGGTTTCCAGGGTTGAGTAAACCGAATCTGGCCTTATTTTGGCGATTCAGGGCAATATTTCATTCGAGAGTCGCGATAGAGGTCATCCGAACATTACAAGCGGTCAATTGTAGGTATAACACCAATAGAACCACAAATAATACCATAGAGGTTTGTGGCATTCTCCGATTCTGATCTTATTTTGAAAATTTGAGGTCACCCCATTTTGGGGTCAAAGGTCAAAGATCCACAGTTACCACTAAGAACAATCGAACGAAGATTATTCAGGAACAAATTATATTAAAATACTTCGGAGATGACATCTGCTGACAAAATGCTATAATTATGCCGCTACGCCGCTATGTGTATTTAAATGTTCGAAATACAATACATAGACCGCTTTTGCAGCAATATACCAATGATTATTAGTACCTATACCTTCTGGCTTGTGCTCTCAGGAAACTGTGAAGTCGGGTCGCACCCAGTAAGGCTGTGGAAGAGGGGTAGTGCCAAGGATTTGACGGACCGAGATCGGAACAAATGGTATGGACTGGAATGTCACAATATTTTTTTCCAGTACCGAAGTCCAAAAAAGAGTTCCGATAGACCGAGGGTCTCCAAAGGCCGGACATCGCTGTCCATCGTGCGAACATAGGCTGTTGTATGACCCTCCTACATGGCATGTGCTAGATGCAGGAGGACCCTGGTGTCCGCCTCGGAATGGTTGCACGGTTGTATTGTGAGGTCACAACGCCTGTTGAAGAACACACTCATGTCAGTCTTGGAGATCTGTGTGCTGATGAATGAGAACGGCTTCTTTTTGTTAACATTTTTTAAGAAGCCGCTGATCCATTCATACTTCGGGATTTTAGGGGTTCAGGAAAAAGTATTTTGGCATTCCAGTCCAAACTATCTGTTCCGATCTTGGTCCGTCAAAGTCCGTGGCACTATCTCTCTTTCACAGCTTAACGGGGTGCAAGACGACTTCACAGTTTCTTTGATGTGGCAAAAAGACCGCCTGGGCAGCCCGTACAAGCATATCGGACCCCACCGACGCACTAGTACCCCTCACGCATGATCCTGACACTCTCGAGTCCGTGCATATGGAGCTTATAAAAGCGCTTCATCGTACTAATGTACAGCAAGGGATGTGGTGCAGCCGGTGTCAATGAGGCCAAGCATCACCTCTTCACTACTGCAACCAGATCGCTGGAAAACATCTCACCTCCCAAGCCGCGCTTTTGCAGCATGTGAAGCGAGCGCTGCTGCAAGCGAGTTTCTACTGAGTCGCTTTACTCCAGCAGGAAATCCCTGACTTCACAAAGATTGCACCAGTACATGACAACCGCTATGGACCACTCTCAGCGACACTTCTATGGCATATGCCATTCTCATGCACTGCGGCTGACTCAAGGCATGCACGGGAAGGTGCAAATGCAACTGTGCCGATGTCCGATACACGACCCTCTGCAGATGCGAAGGCGGGTGCGTTAATAACGAGGGCGGTGATGACAAGTATTATTTATTGCTGGCATCATAGAGCGCAAGCCAGAAGGCATAGGTAGTAAAAGTAATCATTGGTATACTGTTGCTTAAGCGGTCTTTGTTTTGTATTTTGAACATTTAAATGCACGTAGCGGCATAGTTATAGCATTTTATCAGCAGATGTCATCTCCGAAGTATTTTAGTAACATTTGTTCCTGAGTAATCTTGTTTCGATTGTTTTTAGTAGCAGCTGTTGATCTTTGATTTTTAATTCTCAAATGAGGTGACCATGACCTCAAATCGTCAAAATAAGGTCAGAATATAATTCTTCGATGCCACAAAGCCCTATGGTATTATTGGTGATTCTATGCCTTTTGGTGTTTCCTATAATTGACCTCCGGTTGATCTCTGTTTCAAAATATGGCCAGATTCGGGTTACTCAACCCCGAAAATCGATAAAATGAGTTAGTTTGTATATCTCGACTAAAAACCACTAAAAATGACGAATTTGACCCCAAAATGACCTTTAGGGTGACCTTGACCTCAAATCGTTGAAATAAGATCAGAATCAGATTCCCCGACTCCGATAACCACTAAAAAGTTGTGTTATTCATGATTCTAGCCATTTTGTTGTTTTAAATACGATTGGCCTCTAACCCGGGTGGCGGCCATAATGAATTTCGCCAATATGGCGGCCCCAGGGGGCGACTTCCTTAGCGCCCGTCAAAAATCGAAAAGGTATTGTATGGGCGACATATGGGCCAAATTTGGTGCTTTTGGAAGAATCTGAACCAAACAGTCCCTTTTATGCCCTAACATCTCGGACTATCGGTAATATATATATGCATACTAGTTAATGGGTAACATATCGGTTTTATGTATCAGAATTATATCATCTACAATATAGAGCGGTTCATCTGATTTCTTCATATAATGTTGCATTTTGTTTCGTCAAAGAAGAGCTGGTTGTTGAAAATATCAAATAAGGTAGACCAAATGTCCCCTTGCCTGATATATGTAGAGTCTAGAGGAAAAGGCGATGCTAAGATATGTGGCATTCTAGTTTTTGCTACGGTACAGTTCCGCCTATAACTAAACATTTTGGGTTCTGTGCAGTTTTGGCGCACCATATTAGTGACCTGGCTACCGCCATGTGTCGTGTAACTATGGTCCTGACGATCGTGTATTATATTATATTCATAGATACATACCAATCTACCATAGGCAAAAGAGTAATTCTTGTAGAGGGACATTTCCTGCATAAAAGAGAATATGTTAGTTACAATACTGTGTGTATTTACATTAACGACAGTGTTGAAACAGAAAAAACCCTAAGTCATACTGCAGTGACTTGAAGGGTTGATATTGCAGTGACTTGCAGGGTTCATACGGCTAGGGGCCGTATGAACCCATGTACTGCAAGATCCTCGTGGTGCTCATATGAACAGTCACAATCAAAGCGTGACTGAGATACATCCTTCTCTAGATGACTTTACAACGATTATTATGGATTAGGAATACTGATCAGCGATACGGATTTTATATTTTTGGAACATCATGATGTCTTGTCGGCATTATTGAAAACTGTTGACCGCTTCTATCTTGCAGGAAGCTAGCCTATGTTTATGTATACTGTGATTGTCTTTTTGAAAATTGATGCTAATACTGTTATATGGAATATGGAATAGGTCTTTGGATTATAGATGCGGATATTTTTTAATGGACGACGGCTGAATTATGAATGACGGACCAGACGCTTGTAATTGAAGAATGACCATCAGTGGCAGCTGTAATCTAGGAATTCTCCATACTGGCACAGCACGCATATACAATTTTTACTTTATCAAATTCTACATGCAATTTCTGCAACTTTTATCTTACAGTTGTCCTACAACTGAATACCAACATACACCGTGGTAACGCCCCACACGCATGAATCTGCATAGCATGAACATGTGTTGTGTACTACGGCTGCTCTACTTGTGCACTATTGACGCACTTCCAGTACACTACTGTTGCACTACTGTTGTATCACAGGTGCATTACTAGTGCAATACTGGTGCACTACGGGTCTACTACTGTTGTATTACAGGTGCACAACTGGTGTACTAATGTATCACAGAGAGAGAGTATTAAAGTTTAACGTCGCGTTCAGCAATATTTCAGTTATATAGCAGGTGCAATACTGGTGGACAACTCTTGCATCACAAGTGCACTACTGGTGTACTAAAGGCTACTTGGTTCTGAGCGGTACTGAATATGTCTTGCTGCATGTCAAAGTTTTTCTCCACTGATGGACTATCTGGGCCCACAAGACTGCCAAGGTGGCAGACAAGTGGAAAACCTTCTTTAATCAGCAAGGTTCTTGTACTGTTGCTTTTTGTCGTATTTTCGAGAGCAGTTGTTGATATCAGATAAAAGGCTGCTCAGTGGTGCAACGGTCTTTACAAAATCAAGTTAGGTTTTCATTCTCGGACCTGGCGCTTGTATTGTGAAATGAAGTACCGTTAATACCATTGAACATTTTTATTGAATCCTTTCATTACATCAGTAACATTAAGTATGCATTCGTACGAACAGTCGCAAGCAATGATGCAACATCCCATCACAATTATATCTTGTATTGTCTGATAACAGTTCAAACAATTATCAAGTGTGTTCTTAGCGTTGCTAAGTATGTTTGCGCATAAAGGAAAATGAAGATTATCCACTTGCATTTGGGTCTGCCTTTGGTTCTATCTGGGCGATATATCTGGCCCATTAGGGTACGGTACACCGCAAAGTGTAATAATGCTTGGAGTTTCAGCAGTATCACCTCCTGCAACCCAATAGATAACGTAGCTGGCAGTGCTCGCGGAGCGATTTTGAAAGTGAAGGGGGCAGCTACTCCAGCACATTAGGTGAGGGTGCAGGGGCCACCTATGCCCCAGAAGCTCCGAGACCCTAGAAGTAGGGAGACGGGTTTTCAGCCATTTTTATTGGCACCCAAAGGGGATATCAGTTGGCCAAAAATGATCACATTTGATGGTAAGAAAATGAGAAAAAACCTCAAAACACTGATGTAAATACGCATGGAGAATATTGACAGATGGGGAGGGGGACGGTGATGGGGGGGAGGTAGGGACGGTAGGTGCTAAGGTTCTGCAGTATATGATCCAGCGACCTAACC